>PVJD01009100.1:0-66174 GCA_004026545.1 Mormoops blainvillei | reverse complement strand
ATATTACCAGTATCAGGAGTGACAGAGGAAATATAACTGGATTTTACAGCTGTTTAAAGGATAATAAAAGAGAACTTTACAGTAATATATTCTACAACTTATATTAAAAGGACAAATTCTGTGAAAGGTACAAACTATCAAAGTTCATTTGAGAAGAAATTGGTAATCTTATTAACCTTATATAAAAATTGTATTTCTATTTAAAAACCGTCCCACAAAGAAAAGTCCAGGGCCAGAGGGTTACATGAAGAAATTCTACTGAACATTTAAGGAAGAAAAATAATATCAATTCTATACAAACTTTTCTAGAAAATTGAAGATGAGAAAATATTTTTCAAGTCAGTCTATGAGACAGCATGACAGTGATACGATAACCAGACACAGACATTGCAAGGAAATAAAACTACACTCCAGCCAGTCCTCATGATCACAGATGCAGAAGTCTTAACAAATATTTTAGCAATCAAATCCAATAATATATCAAAGGACAATACATTATGGCCAAGTGGTGCTTTTCTCATTAATGCAATGTTGATTTAACATTAAAAAATGAAACAATTGAATTCACCAGTTAACCAGTTAAAAAATTTTTAAGTGATCATCTCAGTGGGCGCAAAACAAAACAAACCCAAAATGTTTCAACAACACTATTCCATTCCTGATATAAAAACACCTAGTAAACCAAGAATAGAAGTAAACTTCCTAAAAATAATGGGTATTTTTGAAAGCGTACAGCTAACATCAGATTTAATGGTAACAGACTGAATGCTTTCCCCCTAAGCTCAAGAAAAATATAAGGATATGCATTCTTCCATTCAACATTTTACTGGACCAGGGGTGTCCAAGCCGCGGCTCATGGGCCGCATGCAGCCCAGGGTGGCTATGAATGAGGACCAACACAAAATCTTAAATTTACTTGAAAGCTTTCTCTTTGCTCATCAGTTTTCGTTAGTGTTTTGTATATTTATTCTGTGACCCAGGACAATTCTTCTTCTTCCAGTGTGGCCCAGAGATGCCAAAAGGTTGGACACCCTTGACTCTAGGCAGTACAATATGGCAAGAAAAAGCAAAAAAGACCCCCAGATAAGACAAGGAGAAGTAAAATTGTGCATGGCATATTTGCCTATGTAGAAAATCTGTGAAATCTACAAAAAAGCTACCAGTAGTATTAATAGTTTAATAGTAATAGTATTAAATAGTAATAATGTTTAATAGTATAATAGTACTAATAGAACTAATAGTTTAACAAAGTTGCAGGATAAAAAAATATACATTACTGAAGTTGCATTTTATATGCTAGCAACAACCATAGATTGAAATAAAAATACCATTTATAATAGCATTAAAAATTGAAATACTATGGATAAATGTGATAAAAGCTGTGCAAGACCTGTACTCTAAAAGTTATAAAACAGTGTTAAGAAAAATAAAGGAAGAAATTAGGGAGGAGATCAATAATTGGAGAGATATATTGTGCTCCTGGATTGGAAGATTCAATATTGTTATGATTCTTTACAAATAATCTGTAAGTCTTCTTTTGTATGTGTGTGTGTAGAAATTGACAGACTGATTCTTAAGTTCATAAGGAAATGTAAAGGACCTAGAGTCCTTTAAAAAACAACTTTAAACAACTTTAAAAAAGAATGATGTTTGGAGGATTTATTATAGAGCTACAATAATCAAGACGGTGTGGTATTGGTATGAAGATAAATAAGGAGGTCAATGGAACAGAATACAGTTGGTTCAAAGAAAAAGCTTTGGTAAGAGAATATTCTTTTCAATAAATGGTGCTAGAACAATTGTATATCCATATGAAAAAGCATAAAAACAAAGAGAACTTTAATTGTCACTTCACACTATGTACAAAAATTATCTCAAAATAGATCATAGAACTAAATATAAAGCCTAAAAAGAAAATGCAGGAGGGCATCTTTTGAAGTAGGGTAAGACAAACATTTCTTAGATATGACATAAAAATTATCCTTCATAAAGGATGAAAAATTGATAAATTTGATTTAATCAAAATTAAGAATTTTTCAAAAGTCACTATTAAGAGAATAAAAAGACAAGCTATAGATAGGGAAAATATTTGTAGACCACATATTTGATAAAGGTACATCAAGAATGTATAATGAATCTCAACATTCAATGATAAGAATGTCCCCCTGGGTATAATATTTAAACTGACATTTTATCAGAAGTGATATACTGACTAGTAAGTCCATGCATTCTGGTCAGCATCAATAGTCATAAGGGAAATGCAAATTAAAGCCACAATGAGATACCATTGTGCATATGCAAGAATGTCTACAATAAAAATTACTGACCACACCAAATGTTGGCAGGGCGCATAGCACTTGGAGCTCTCATGCACTGTTGGTGGGAAAGTAAAATAATAAAGCACTTTGAAAACACTCTGGCAGTTTCTTAAGTTAAACATACAGCTACCAGATGACCCATTCATTCTATTTCTAGATATTTATCCATGAGAAATGAAAGCATGTGTCCATTTGAAGACTTGTTCAAAAATGTTCATAGCAGCTTTATTTGTAATTGCCAAAAAATATAAACAATTCAAACGTCTATCAACAGTTGAATGGGTAAACAAATTGTGGTATATCCATATAATGGACCATTACTCAGGAATAAAAATAAACTATTGATATCTACAAAATGGATGAATCTCAAAATAATTATTCTGGGTGAAAGAAGCCAGGCCAAAACAGAGGACATGCTGTATGATTCCATTTATAAGAAGTTACAGAAAACACAAACTAATCTGCAGTGATAGAAAGCAGATCTGTGACGACCTGGGAATGAGTGAAGGAAGGGAGGGGCAGGGGAGTGGGACTGTCACGGGGCGTGAGGAGGCACTGTCTTGATTGTGAGTGTATTTATCAAAACTGTACACACTTTAAACATGTAGAATTTATTGCATGTCGATTATGCTTTAATAAAGCTGTTAAGGAACAACAAAAATATATTGACAACATTTCTGTTAACAAAATAGATTTAATTGTATATATTTCAAATACTCATGCTTTTGTAAATTAAAATCGAGGCATTAAGAGAAGAGTGATGCTCCGGGTTCTGTGGAGGTCTGGAAAAGTCACAGCAGATAATCAAGTGTTTTTCTATTTTCCCATTATATTGTGGTAATAATTAGGCAAGAACGCATTTGCCATAGAATGCCTCTTCCAAACTCAAAGCCACGTTCCGATTGAGCAGGTCTGGATGGGCTGAGTCTGGGAATTTGCATTTTTAACAAGTCCTTTAGATTATTCTGTTGCAGATGAGTCATGGGCCATATTAGAGGAACGTTGGTCAAAATCTCCACATCAAAATCTCCTCTCTCCAGCTTTGCCTTGTGTTTGATTCTCTTTGTCGAGGTCCATAGTTCACCTGGCTTAACTCTATATAGTGTCTTTTTATAGGATGAGACCTAGCTGTCCACCTTTTAGGTAGAATAAATTCTGTTACAACATTAGGTCCGGGATGAACCTCAGTAGTGTAATTACAGCCACAAGAACAACCTCTTGGTCACGTAGCCCAGGCCCTGCCCCCGCCGAAGGAACACCGCTCGTAGCCCATTTCAAACACCTGAAGCCTGGGCTCTTGGAGCCCCAGGACAGGGAGCTTCTCAGGCCTTGCTTGTCTGCCGGCTCTCATGCCAGCCGCTCTTAGCCAGGCAGTTCTTTGCGTTTCACACTCTTCCTTCTGTAGCCGACCTTGAGGGCTGTGACTTTTGTAATCGTTTAATGTCACTCTTTCTTAAAACTTTCTGGAAGATTTCCACAGCTGGCAGGATAAGACCCAAACTCCTGATCTTGGCCAACAGGACCTCGGCCCTGACTGCCCCTCATGCTGCATCTCCACCAAGCACCAGTCAACCTTGGACGTGGCGCTTGGTGCTCAGACACACCAGCAAAGTCCCTCTCCACCTCAGACCTCTCTGCATGCATTTTCCTCTTCATAAAAGCTTTCCGTGACACCTCATCAAGATGTCACCTCCTAAGGGAAACTTTCCCTAAACATCTTGTTTGAAGTTGGCTCTCCTCTCCCCAGTTATTTTTGGTCCCATCTCTCATCACAAGTGCTAATGATTTTGTTTATTTTTTTATGTTTCCTTCACTAGAATGTAAGCTCTGTCAGGGTAGGGTCGTGTCTGCTTTGCTCACCCTTGTTTTATCATTATTGGTTGACTAAATGACATACTCCTGCAAGGTCCCCTAATTTTTACAAATACTTTGTCAGCGGGCTAAATACAGGTTTTACAGCTGAAGGTCTTAGGCACCAGTATATTAGAAACTGCTACAAAACGCTCTGCATTTAATGAATGCTTCCCCCTGGAAATGAACAAACAAAACTCACTTCTAAGCACAACACAGCAGGGCAAATCATTCGGTGTAGTTAGAGGACAACAGGTACACATTTGCTACCAAACAATCTTTCTGTCATGTTTCCCTAGGAGCCAGCTCCCATCTGGGGAAAATGGCTCACATACTGACTTCAGGGTTTAGTCGAGGCATGTCCTGGCTTTAGGACTCTCTGGTCTTATTTTTGATAGGACTCTGAGCAGGACTGGGCTCCTGGCAGTTTGGCTGGTTGGGGGCGCATGGGTGAATGATCTGTGACTTCTTGGCTTTTCCAGGCAAAAGGGAAATGAGTGATTGTTCTTGCTTTTACGGTGTGGATGATGTGGAGAACATCACATTTGTGTATAAGTCCTAGCTTTGCGCAGTGGCAGTATTGTAACCAATGAGGTTCACCCAAGGCGCGATTATTGCTAATTGTGTACAAGTCCTGAAGCCAGAACGCTGGGTCATGGTCATGGCTGTTCCTCATTTCATTGCTGAGTTTGATACTTGAAATGAACAAAGCCAGAAGCTTGATGGCAGGTGTCACTCTACATGCTGCCGGAAGGAAGATCGGCCCCTGGTGGTGAAAAGCTGAGCTTCCTTGATGGAGGTGCATCTGTGAAGTCTCTTTGACTCCAAAATTTACCCCTCAGCACATTGTCATTTTACTTCCAGTTCTTTTCTCCTTTTTTCTCCTTCTTTCTCTCTCCTCTATTTTTCCTCAAATTTCCCTCCTCTTCATATCCAGGGCAGTTTTCATTTTCTCGCTCTCAATTTCTTTCCCTCCTATCTCTGTGACTCACCTCATGTCCCTTCCACTTTTCTTCTTCTTCCTTTCCTTGTCTTCATTTAAGATGATTCTGTGAAGTCAGGAACATTCTTTTCTCATCACTTTGAATCTAGCTCACTGGTGACTGGCTATATTAGTAACTGTATATAAATTTAAAGTGATATACGTTTCTGGTCAATTGAATATTTTTATCATTGTGAAGAGTCCCTCTTTATCTCAGGTGTTTTGGGTTTTTATCCTGTTTGACAATTTTTCTATTTTCATTGGAACATTTTGTCTACTTGCTTTAGATACAATTATGGATATTTGGGTTTCAATCTATATAATTACTCTTTTTTTCATATTTATCTTACCTATAGTATTCCATGTTATTTCCTTGCTTTCTTTTGGATTTATTATTTCTTCTTTATTTCACTTGCTGTTAGCTTGTTAGTTATATTTTTATGACTATTATAGTTATATTTTTGGTAATAATTATATTAGTTACTCAAAAAATTTACATACATGTCTTGACACAAATAGAAAATAAATATGAACTTTCAGCACTTACTGTTTAAAGCAAAGACCCTAGAATACTATATATTCCCCCCTACAACTTCCATGCTACTATGCATTTCAGTTTATAGACATTTAAAATTTTATAAAACCAAATTATTATTATTTTATACAGTAACTGTCCCTTTGGCTAACCCACATGCTTGCCCTTTCTGGGCTCTTCGTGTCTCCCTGCATCTTTTTCATCTAGGGTCCTTTTCCCCCTGTGTCGAGATAGGTATTTTCTTTAGTTCAAGTCTACTGACAAATTCTCTGTTTTCATTTGTGTGAAAAAATCTTGATTTCATTGCTGTTCCTCAAGGATATCTTAGCTGGGTGTAGGAGTTTTAGAATGGCAGTTATTTCCTCAGCACTTTTAAGATACTGTCACATCATTGTCAGGCACGCTGCCTCTGATGGGATGCCAGTTGTGAGTTTTATTGCCACTTTCATAATTTTTCTTGTTTTAATTTGAAAATTGCCCCCGCTTTTTGTTAATTTTTAGTTTTCTCCCTGATGAGTAGGCATGATTAAAATATTTTTAGTATTTATCCTGCTTGGTATTCATAAGTGAATGCTTCTTGAATTTGTGCTTTTTTGTTTCAGCAGTTTTAGAAAATACACTTAAATATTGCTTTTCCTCCATTCTCTCTCTCTCTCTCCTCTTTCTATGGCAATAGTTACATTAGTTAGACCTTCTCTTCCTATACAATATCTTGATTTATTGCATGATCTTTTTTTCTATTTTTCATCCTTTTATCCATTAGTGCTTAGTTCTGGACATTTTATTCTGACTTATATTCTATTTCCCAATTAATCTTTTGTTAAAATCTTCCATTGATTTTAAAATTTTAGTTAGTGTAATTTTTTAGTTGTAATATTATATAGTTTGGTGTATTTATTTCCTTTTAAAAAGTAGTTTCCAGTTGATTATCAGAATTTTTCATTTTGGCTTTAAATTCTTTTAATATATTAGGCACAGTTATCTGATAACTAGTATCTGGGTTCTTCTGTATATCTGGTTACTTTGGATTGAGTACTGGGTATTGCATAAGAAAAAAATTTGGGATAATTTGAGGCTTAGCATAAAGATATCTTACTGTAGAGAGGATTTAATTTATTTCTTACTGGAAACTAAGGACCTTTAGAAATTCAGGATTACCTTAATGTAATCAGGGATGGATTGGTTCAAACTCAGCTCTTAGTCTCCATGAGGACTAGTTTATTTTTGGTTCAGCTTTACTCCTGTGATGAAGTTATGCCCCTTTCATGTCCCAACCGCAAACTCAGGGATTTACTCGTCCCTCCATCTTGGTGGGTCCTGAACTTGAATTCATTTTCCTAGCTGCAAGACAGCTGTCAAAATGTCTCTTCACTTATCCACATGTCACCACTTGTCCTGGAGTTGGTTGAGCCCCTAGAGTCTGGGGAAAAGTGGCCTTGAATGCCAGACTGACTTCTCTGGGTTTCATTTTTATCCCTCAGACTAGGCCCTGCAGTTCTTCCCTGTCTTAAAATATCTCCAGTGCCAGATACTTTTTATGTATTGTCCATATTTTTTGGTTGTTCTCTGCTTGAAGATTTTTCCAAGTTTTCTAGTCTGCCAATATAGTCATGCCATTTTCCATCTCTGGACCTCAGTTTTCACATCTATACAAAAAATGATCAGACTGGAAGACCTCCTCAAATCCACGTTTCAGTCAGTGTCAGCATGATCAAACCTGTGGGTCCGACCGTCAGTTTTGTAGGGAAGTACAGTTCTTGCTACATAGTGCTGGCATCCTGCCCCACGTGGTCAAGATAACTAACTAATGAGGCTTTGGAATGATGGCGATGAGCGTGATTGTTACTTTGGGGAGATTGAAAACATGTCCTGTAAGGCTAGAATACAGCTAGCTTGTAATAAATATCCTACTATACATGTTGGTGTGAAATGTAGGCAGGGATGTTTCATTTCTCTCTCAACTCAGAAATAGGAAGGATTCCCAAGGGCTATTTATCACAGTCAGAAGGGAGATAAATAAAGAACAGGGATGTTGTTAATTTATCCAAACTCCAAACTCAAAGTCCCTTTGATGGAGCAGGGGCACTGGGGGAGCCCTGATGTAAGATTCCTGGTGAACCATCTGGAGGGTCTGCCACTCATCTCACACTACACGAGTGTGAGTGCGTGCGCGTGCGCACAAGCCCCCCAAACACGTGTGCCTAATGATGACCACATTACAAGTGGGCACATCTGGTGGAAAGAGTTTCCAATAGGAATTTTAAAGCACTATCACTTTCATTCTAAAGGGCTAATTTAGTTACATTTTGCCTCTGGTTCTTTATTTTAAAGAGTGCTCAGAACATCATTGGTTTTTAATATACTTTGTGGAGTTCCAGTTCTGAGAAAGAAGTTCTTGCATTACTATCATACATTAACTCCCTTTGGGTTAAGAGCACAGACTCTGGGGCCAAATTGCTAGGGTTCAGATCCTCACTCCTTCATATACTAGCAGTAAGACCTTGGACAAATAGTTAAATTTCCTTGTGCCTCGGTTCCCTTATTCATAAAACAAGGATAATGAATAGTACCTGCCTCATGGGGCTGTTGTGAGGATTAAATGAGCTAATCCATCTGAAGTGTGCAGATGTGTGTGCTGTTGATTTGGATGCGTGTCTGCACTGCATCTTTGAGTGTAGAAGCCACAGAGGCAAGAGATGAAGTGAATTGGGTGCAGCTCTGGATTCAGGGTCACGAGGACCCACTCTTGTGTTAGTCTGATTGCTAGATTAACTTACAAAACTGTTGGACCTCAGTTCAGTCTTCAGACCTTTCCTGTGAATAGGACAGGAATAACACCCCTACCTACCCTCACAGGATGAATCTCAGATGAAGTGATGGATATAGAAATCTTTTTTGCCAAAGCACTATATGCTATATAAATATGAGGGAATGTCCTTAAAAGTGATGGGAGACCCATGGTCCTCTGCAGGGACAAATGAGATGGAGAAGCTTCAAGAGAAGTGGGAAAGGGGTACGGTTTCCAACTTTTTACTTTACTTTCTGAGCTTGTTCTGTTTCTGCATGCCTCTACTCTCAGCATTCTCCGGCATGAACCAGCTTTCTGGGCTGTCTGTGGAATAGATTTTTATGGTCCGTTAGGGTCAGTCTTGGATTCCATTTCTCTTCATCCAGGGTCTTACCTTGGAGACTCTGAACTTGGTATCTGGCAAGGTGTCTGTTTGGTCTAGAAAGGAAACCCAACCCCATGCTCCCAGGAGTGTGGAGGTGGGTTAAAAGCCCTTCTGGAGTGATGACGTGGAGTGATAATCTGGCATGAGGTCGACAGGTATCGGGGGCCAGGTGGGGATGGTCAGAGCCCAGAGGTAAGCATAAGGTAAAGGCCAGGGTACATGGTGCATTAGTCCCCTGTGTCTGCTGTAACAAATCGCCACAGGGACTCTTCTCTTACGGTTCGGGAGACCAGAATTCCAAAACCACTATCACGGGGCCAAGAGAGGATGTCAGCGGGCTCGCGCTCCCACTGAGGTCTTCAGGGACAGGTCTGTTCTGTGCCTCTTTTGGCTTCTGGTGGCTCAGGGTATGCCTTGGCTAGTAGCACTGTCACCCTAGTCTCTGCCACATAGTCACATTGCCTTCTCCTCTTTGTCTTCTGCCCCTCTCTTATAAGGACATTTGTTATGGCATTTAGAGCCCACACAGATATTCCAGGATAATGTCCTCATCTCAAGATTCTCAATCATTATCTGCAAAGATATTTCCCAAATAAAGTAACATTTAGAGATTCCGGTGATTAGAGCAATGATTTTTTTTTTTTTTTTTGCAGGGGACGGGGAGCACTGTTTCGCCCATTGATTTTAAACCTTTTCATCTCCTGGTACATATAAACTAATTACTAAAATTCTGTGGCACACCAAAAAATGTATTTTTTTACCAATCTGACAAAAAATAGGCATTATTTTGATTCATTCACACTGGACAGCTATTGTGTTGACTGTTGTCATTAAAAAAAAAGTTTGGCAATTTAAAAGAAAGGAGATCAGTGCCCCTGACTAAATAGTCAGGTATTGCATGTTATAAAAATTCTTGCAGCACACCAGTTGAACATCACCGGTTTAGCCTATCTCAGGCGGTAAGGCAGGGGACAGGGAGAGCAGGAGACAGGTCCATACAGGGGCTCCCGGCAGGAAGAGAATTAGTCGAAATGGGAAACAAACATATCTAAGGGACGAGGAACAAAGAAACCTTTATAACTGCCTGTATAAAATAATGGTAATCGCCGAACACCTACTAAGTGTCAGGTACTGTTCTAGGGGCTAGAAAGAAAGTAGGATGGAGTTTGCATTCATTGAATGAATTAGTGAGTAAATGAATGAATAACTGAGGACATTCTTTGCTTAGCAAGGAATGCTGTTTCTTATTAGATCAGGTGTCAAGGCTATCAGAAAGGGCTTACAGTTGGAAACCAGAGAGCGGGTGCTCTGGCCGGACCGGGGTATGTGGGCTCGAGGAAGGCCTGCCCTCACCCAGCACGAGGAGAGAAGAGGGTTTATTTAACTGAGTGGTTCTCAGCCCTGGCTGCACAATGGTCACCGGGGAGCTTTTATCAAATATCTAGGCGCTACCCCCACCCCCCTGAGATGCTGATTCAGTTGGTCAGGGTGGGCTGGGCATCTGCAGAGCGTAAGCTCCCTGGGGGATTCTCATGTGCAGCCATGAGTGAGACCAGGGTTAACTTCTCCTTGTGCTGATCGCCTTATGACCTGGAGTCAGACCTGGTTATGGAACAAGGCTCTGTTAGTTACTTTAGGCTGTGTGATCTTGGGCATATTGTCCGCCTTTTCTGAGCCTCTATTTACTTACTTGTAAAATGGGGATAAAAATACTTACTTTACACATCTCTGTAAAGATTAAAGTAGAAAATATTCTCAAAGTTCTGACCATGATATCTGGCACATGATGAGTACTTAATTATCCCTACAACCTCTCAGGCAGGTAGGGATGATTGTGCCCATTGTATAGATTTGGGAACGGAGGCTCAGACATATCAGGTTAACTTGGTCAAAACAACATTGGTAGTAAATATTGGATATAAAATTTAGTCCTGACCTCTTTTTATACTTAATTCTACCAATTTTTTCCTTTTCTTTCTTTCTTTTTTTTTCCACAATGGGCCGTTAACTCCTAATCCACTCTTCCGTTTGGTCTCTGTGGCTGTGAATGGGCTGGCCACTACTTGTCGGAGAAGATTCTGGTTCCCTCTTAATACTTAGGAATTTAGTATGGGAGAGAAGCCCAGCCCTTTGAACCCCATCTCTTACTCTGAGATAAAGTAGGCAGAAGATTGCTGAAGAGAGTTTTAATAGGATGAATAATGGTCCCTCCCAAAGACAGCAGGTCCTAATCCCTGGGACCTATGAACATTACTTTATATGGAAAAGTCTTTGGGATTAATGTGATTAAGTTGAGGAATTTGAGATGCAAAAATAGTCTTGGCTGCATGGGTGGGCCCTCAGTGCTATCAGAAGCGTCCTTATAAGAGAGAGACAGAGAGAGATTTGATATACGCATAGAGGAGAAGGCATTGCGACCACAGAGGCAGAGACTGGCGTGCTGTGGCCATAAGCCAAGGAATGCCCCAAGCCACCAGAAGCCAGAAGAGATAAAGAATTCTCTCCCAGGCCCCCGGAAGGGAGTTCTGGCCCAACGTCACTGGTTTTGGACTTCTTGCCTCTACAACTGTGAGAGAATACACTTGTTGTTTTAAGTCACCCCATCCGTGGACATTTGTTACAGCAGTCCAAGGAAACTAGTATCAGAGGTTCTTTCTGCGGATACCCTGGCGCTCTTTGCGTTGGCACCTTCAAGCCACAGCAGCCATGATGGGGCTTTACTTGCATCTCTTGTGGCTGCCTGATTTCTAGCTCCTGCTGCTGGGCCAGCAGGGCCTTAGGGAAGCTGAGGCACCTGCAGCCCATGGGGGTGGCAGACAGAGTCCACTGCCTTCTCACACCCCTGTCCGTTCCCATCACCTGCGCTTCTGGTCAGGGAGCAAATGTGAGTCCTCCTATTGCTCTGCCGCTGGAGGGAGAAGGCATGGCCGGCATGGGCGGGGTGGGGGCGCGCGGTTAGGAGAGTGTGGGACCGAGCCCAAGAGGCCTCCTTATTGACATTGAAAGTCCCCAGCTCAGTTTACCCCTATCTTCCCAGCCCTGTTTCTTAAGGGCAAGGGCTTTCTGGAACAATTTTACTCAGTGTACTGGGAACAAAGGAGAAACCAAATGCCCTGCTTGGGAGCAGCCCATATGGAGGAGGCAAGGCAAGGCCCAGTGACAGGATAATTGCTTAAATATCTGCTTTAAGTATAAAGGCAGACTCTACCTCCAGCTGGAGTTCAGGTTCCCACAGGTCATGAAAACAAAGAGGGGAATGGGAGAATTAAAGAGGAATAGAAATGGAAATGATTAGGAAAGATTGCCGCTACTTACAGTGGAGGGGAGGCAGGGGGGCTGGGAATTAACCCTTTCGGGATTGTGCATGTAGGGTGTGGGCTCATGGCTCTTGACTTTTTCGCCTCAGAATGGGGCAGCTGGAGGCCTGAGGCCACAGGGAAGTGCTCTGCTTTGGGGCAGCTCTCCCAAGGCCTGGAGAAGAGGCTGGTGGCGCTCATTCGGGAGACTGGGCTTTGGGCTGTGTGAGTTGGTAATGGCTGTAAGTGGTGGTGGTGAGTTTGTGGGCAGCATTCAGGCTTCCTTGGACTTTACCAGAAGCTCTCCTTTCTCCTCTGCCACTCGAGTACTCTTGTCTTCCGGCTGGGGATGCCCCCTTACGCTTCGTTTCCCTGTTGACCAAGCACTGTGGCACCCCCAGGCTCATGGCGGGAGGGGGTGTCTCTGCACTGACTCGCATAACAGCCTCGGTGTCTTCTTTGCAATCCACATCATGCTGACAAAGGTCAAATTAATTATAATGATCTTATGGCCTTAATTCTGAGAAGTACAAGTTTTTACATCCCTTGAATTAGGGCCTGCTTTCTAATCAGTGGGCATATTTAATAGATGTACTAGACACGGTTCCCCAGAGTGATAGAACCAATAGGGTACAGATATCCTATCCATATAGTTATACCTTATCTATATCTGTGCCTGTATCTTTATGCCTGTTTAAAGAGAGACGGATTTTAAGAAATTGGCTCACGTGATTATGGGGGCCGGCAAGTCCAAAATTTGTAGGATAGGTCAGCAGGCTGGAAATTGAGGCAGAATTTCTATGTTGCAGTTTGGGGGCAGGATTCCTTTTTTCTTCGGGAAACTTTAGTCTTTGCTCTTAAGGCCTTCAGCTGATTGGGCCTGCCTATATTATGACTTGGCTTAAAGTCAATTGACTGTAAATATTAATCACATCTAAAAATTACCTTCACAGTAACATCTACACAAGTGTTTGACCAAACAACGGGGCACCATAACCTAGCCAAGTTGACACAAAGAATTAACCACCTCAGCGGGGTAGTCATTTGTTTGTCGGTTTATATTCATTTATTCATGCGTGTATGCATTCATTCATTCATCCAGTCATTCCTGCTTCCCAGAAAATCTGTTATAAAAATTTGTACAGTCTTGATGGATATCTTAAGCATTGGGCTAGAACAGTAGGCTGTGAGCTTGATGAAGGGAGGGGCCAGAACTGTTCGTTCATTGCAGCAATCTCAGTGCGAGGAAACTGGCACATAGTAGGTGCTTGATATTGGTAAACTGCCTGATTAGCCCCTTGGCTAAGCCATAAATGACCTGGATTCAGGCCCTCCTTTGACTTTTACTTTCCTCTCTGAGAGTATCGTAGCCTCTCTCCACTTCCTTTCCCCGCTTGTGCAGACTGCAGACTCCTTTTCTTCTCTCAGTCTCCCTTTCTACCTCCTTGTCCTCCATCCCTTTTATTTGGCTAATGCTCTGTGCCTAATCACGTTAGCCAGCACTGGCATCATAGAGTTGTTTGCAATCCAATCCAGGTCTGATTATGAGCTTCAGCAGCCCGAGGCTACTTTAAGAATGTGTTGATTGGTGGGGGGTGGGGAGCCCCCAGAGGGGGCCAGCATTTTTGGCTGATGGGGCCGCCCACATGTGTGTCTGGGCACTGTGAGAGAGCCCAGGCTGGTTGGGTTTTGGTTCTCTCCTTGATCAAGCTCCTGGTGGGGTATTTATCCTGGCTGGGTATCTAAGCCTTTCCTGATTGTATTAAGCCTCAGGAAAGTGAGGCCTAAAACAATCCTGCTAGTGTGGCCAGTGCTGTAGCCAGAGCACAGTGTGCCTTGTATTTTCTGCCATTCTCTGTTTGAGATCATTTCAACTTTATACTGGGAGTATAATGAAACTGCCACGCGTTTCCCTGGTTTGCAAGCCTTATACACATTTCCCATGTCTAGGATATTAATTCAGAAATATTTATCAAGTGATTTCAGGATTTGGAGCAATTTTGAAAGCCTTCAGTTCAGATTCCAAGAAAGATACCATGGGTTTCAAAGAAATTAGCTACCTCCCCCTTTCCCTCCATTTTCTCAAAAGCACCCTGTATTTTTCTTTAGAGCATTTTGCTTTCTTGTCATTACCTCTTTAATTATTTATAGTTGTTCTCTCTATGTCTGCCTTCCCTCCTAGACCGTAAAACTCTCCATCCGGGCAGGGTCCATGAGTGCTGTCTTCCCTATTGTATTCCCAGGGGCAGGCCCAGTAAGTTCTTGACCGTCTATTGACTATATTTGGATTGACAAAGACATGGCAGCCCACTCCAAAGGTGTAATGATGGTTCTGGAAGTTTGTACAGAGCAAGGAGGAGTATTCATACAGCCGCACATAGTTATGTGTGTGAAAACTGGATCCTTGGAATCAGGCTGAGAGCCCATATCGTGTCACTCAAAAAGCTTGAAAGTGGTCCTTTCTTGTGTCCCTTGAAGAAAAAAATCTGAGACAAGTTTACCCAAGTCACCATGTCTAGGGAGGCCAGTGTGAAATGAAGCTGCTTTGGGTTGTATAAGTGAAGACACATGTCCCCATGTGTGTACTACTGTAGTACACTGTGCTTTGCTAAAATCTGGGGCTCAGTGTATCCAACTTTCTGGACTCATGTCCTGGCTCCACCAGCGTGTAGATGTCCCTCCTTGAATCTGGTAGGGACTCAGCACCGTACTGGCCATCTCTGTGCCTTAGTCTGTTCACAGGCGAGTGGGGGTAATAATAGTCTTCACCTCATAGAGTTGTTTTAGGATTAAGTGAAATAATTAATGTAAAATACTGAGGTCAATGACTAGCTCAGAGTAAACAGTGTCAGTTATTATTATTATTATTTTCATAAATACATAATGGTAAAGTTGTCTTTGCGTGCGCAGTGGGTTTGAAAAAATGAGAGAGAGAGGAGTTTTTAGGAGGAGGGAATGGAAATGGAAGTGGGATCTGATCTAAGTAGGATTAGTGCTGGTAGCCCAGGATACATCTCTTTAGGGAGGAAGAGAAGGATGGGGCAGTTTGGAGAAGATATATGGTTATACTGTCAAGGTTGTGTGGCATTAGGATGACAGGATAAAAGAAATGGGAGAGGCATTCAGTTGTTGACTAGGAGTATCGGTGGAGTTGACATATTTGGCACCTGGTTGCTTCCAACCATGCTCACCTGGCATTAGGACAACCAGCATTTCAGTCCAGCAGTTCAGCCTAACCAACGTTCAGGACGGTGGGTGGCTTGCCTTGGTGAGGCCCAAACTCCAAACCCTCATTGGCCCTGGCTGGCTGCTGAGATTGGGCAGTTCTGACTGGAGCGTCTGCCAGTCCGCACCAGGACAGTTACTGGGGACAGAAATTGCATTGCCCAGCCATCACTAGCTCGTGCCCAAAACGTTTCTGTAGTAAGATCGGAAAGTAGAGTGTCTTTTTCTCAGAGCAACCACAAATGACTTGCCACAGAACTGTCTTGATGAGGATTTGTCATTACATCCCCCAGCCTTATGCCACAGAGTGGGGTTGAAATGTAGTGTTGGAAGGAAAAAGCCAGCTGGCCCATTTCCTCCCCAGTCTTCCCCTAAACTTGGCCCATGATGGAGCCTCTGGCCAATCCAGGGTAGGTTTTCTTTCTTTTTTTTATTAGATTCCTTTAAAATGAAGGAATCAATTTTAATTGACTGAGTTATAATATTATATCAAAAGTAATATATTACAGATATTACTGTGAAGTATTGTCCCATCCCAAAGAACTTTTCATGTGAATTGGGTTATTTGATCTTTTCAACAACCCTCTGAGGTAAGTTGGGTGGATAAGGATGTTATTAATTTCATTTTGAACATGGAACCTCAAGGAGAGGAGCTGATTACTTATCCAAAGACATGCGGTGACAATAGCTAATACATAGGTGTTGCCCAGTACCAGGTACTGGTATAAATATTCATTTCCTCTTCACTGTGGCCCAATGAAGAAGGCACTGGGTAGCCCTGTTACACAGGTGAGGAAATGGAGACATAGGAAGATGAAATCAGTTGCCCAAGATTATAGCTGGTAAGTGTTGGAGCTGAGATAACAACCCAGGTATCTTGGCTCCAGAGTCTAGGTACTTATCTGCTGTGTTAGACAAGACGGCTCATGGTCTCAGGGATTCTCAGGCAATTATTGTTCCGGTTACTGCCTCCCTTCACGGTTCCCTGTCCTCTTTAAGGCTCTCCTAATTTTAGATGGCCAAAACGTGTTCTAAAATGTGACAAGACCAGGGGCTTTATAATAATTCTGTTTATTTGTTTATTATAAAAGCTTGATCAACTAGCTGGAGAAGAAAACAGGAACCACCTTCAAAATGATAATGAGATGAATGATCGAAGCTCATGAGGAGGGAAAGCGCTGCTGAAACTATTGTCTCACTCTGTTGGTTGTTGCCAAGGACTCCTGTTGGCTTCCTGCTTTGTGCAGTTTTATTTTGCCGAGGTAGGAGGAGGCGTATCAGTGCTGAAGCCGGTCTCACTGTGGAGAAGGGAGGCTCTGTCAGTTGCATTTTCTTTCTTTGTGAACTTCAGAGAGTGTTGGCAGCAACCAGATTTGAGATCTTGCAGGCACGGGAGAGCCTGCTTTTCTGGTGAGCTCTTAGGTTTGTGGGATGTAGAATTCATGTGAAAACTTTTCAGATATTCTGAAAGAAAGATATTTTAAAACCTTGACTTCTCTTTATGGATTATAGGTGGTTTTGGTGCTAATAGTTTAGAACATCCTATTCAGAAACTAGATAATTATTACAGCTAGGGGTCAAAAAGATACTTCCTCAAGGTTATATTAACACAAGGAGAAAGGAGGTCCCTGACTTTTTTGGTTCTTCGGACCACCAAGATTTTTGTGCTTGGAAATAAGTCATTTGTTACTATCAATGTGTGATTTGGAGAAAATACCATTGTCTAAATGGCAGAATTTTTCCCATGAAAGGGATTGTTTTTTGTGGAGTGGGAGTGGGGCAGTGAAGTGAGTGGGGCTCTGCAGGGCTCCAGAATGCTCAAAAGTTTGTTTCTTGCCTGATTTCACATGCAGCAGGATAACTAGCTCAGATAACTCCGTGGGGGCCTCACCTGGGTTTCCTGTATGGTGTCTAATTTTCTTCCTGTCTGAGTTATTATGTAATCACATTATGTTGTCAAAACTTGGACAGTGGGAGAAAATAAGGTAATAGAGAGAGACCCAAATTCCCCAGGCACTTCTGCTTAACATGACTTTTATGACCTTTGGCATAAGTATTAGCCTGAGAATGCCAGCTTTGTCATGTCTGCACACATGTGTGCCTGAGTGGACAGGGTGAGATGGTGACATTAGACATGGCACAATGCCAAAGCAGACAATTGACAATGAAAATGTTTGCCAGACTAGTTTATTAAACAAAAAAAACTGTGTTGCTTAAGAGAATTTTGCTGTCGTAAATTCGAATCGATAATCAGATGGATTTGTGTGCAGTGAATGTTGTGCGCTAATAAATATAAAGAAGGGATATGCAGTCATGTGTCGATACTCTCTGATTGTCATTAGAAACACTGCACTACACACAGGCTGTTATATTTATTTAATTTTTATTAATTTATCAAATCATAAAAATGAGGCAATAACATTAAGCAACTTCAGAGAAAGAAAAGGAAGAAGACAAAGTCTCTAGCAATCTCACCATTCTGATGGCATAACTTTTTTCACATTTGCGTTTTCCCTTTTGGCTGTTGGCTGACATATTTCTACCCAGTTGGAATCTTAATTACGGAGACTTTTAATTTACCCAATGACATCTGCAAACTAGAAGCAGCGTTAGTAGATCCGTGGATGGATGAGCAAAATGTGGCAGTCAAGGGTATCTGGCTAGATTGCCTGGTTCTACTTCTGAAATGGCAGAAGTGCAGAAAGGTGAAGGAATTGCCCAGAGGACAAAGATTGGCAGTAGCTGAGCTGGGGATTTTCCCAATGTAGTGCTGCTTCTCATTGCTCCATGATCTCTCTCTGACTTTGTCCTGAGACTTGCCTCCAGCACCGCATATCTCTTCTGTTTGGCATCTGAGTGTGTGTGTGTGTGTGTGTGTGTGTGTGTGTGTATTTGGCCAAAAAGTCCGTTAGTTTTTTCTATAAAATAAAAGACATATTTTTCATTTTTACTAATAACTTTACTGATTTGGATATTTTGAGTATGTCGGCCATCTCCCGCTATTGGCTTCTAGTGGGTAGAGGCCAGGGGTGCTGCTAAACGTCTTCCAATGCATAAGACAGCCCCACAGCAAAGAATTACTTGGCCAAAATGTCAATAGTACCAAGAAACTTCGCAAACCACTTTTGACATGTTTGATCAGTCATAGCACCTTCTCCATACGCTGCACAAATCTTTTTTCAGTTTCAGTTGTGTTTTTACCCTTCTTGAAATAGTAAAGCATAATACACCAAAAATGTTCCGTGTTTTCTTCCATCTTCAATATTAAAATGGCTACACAAAAATTCACCAATTTTGATAAGTTTTTTTTAAATGCACTCTGATATGACAGCTGTCATAATGCAATTTAACAAAATTGTTTTGCGTGAAGTTAAAGACAAGTAAGTACTACTAGAACCATCGCACAGAAAAAAAAACTAAACAAACTTTTTGGTCAACCCAATACACACACACACACACACACACACACACACACACACAGGGTGGGGCAAACGTAGATTTACAGTTGTGAGTATGCAAAACACAGGGTTTATTCTTCTATTATTATTTATTAATTATTGTGTTTTTCCATACAAACAGCTGTAAATCTACTTTTGCTCCATCCTGTATATACATATGTATTTATATATGTATGTATGTATATATACATGTAAATATCTATTTATATTTAAAGACATGAATTGCTCTGTAATATATTAAAAAAACTTAAGGAAAACTACAGTTTTATCAACAATTACAAAAATTGAAAAGATTTGAAAAAATATTCATGAGACTGTGGAATTTGACAATTTTTCAACATAACAAGTCTCCCAAGAAAGTTTTTTCTAAGATTTTATGCCGTGTAGTTTTTGGCTGTTTATGATGAACTATCACTGCTTAGAAATGTGAAAACCCTACTGGCCCTGGGAAGTAAGCCTATCGGAGTTGAAAAGAAGACCGAAGCTGTAGTGTGAGCTCATTACAATGGACAATTGTTTTCTCGCAAACAAAGCTGAAGTTTCTATAAACCTTATTAAATGGGGAAAACCACAAGTTTGTTGATTTATTTATGTATTTGGCTCTAAATGGAAATAAAGATTGATTCCCTGTTAGACTAGAGGTTCTGTTTTTTTTTTTAAATTTAAATCCTGGTCTTTAATATTAGCAGTTAGCAGAAATTTATAGAAATGGTAGTCACTATCTTGGAATTAAACTTTAAAGTTTTCTCTCTTTTAGTTGTAGTTAGCTATACTTTTATGAATTAATAACTACAGAGAATTAAAGAGAATGCAAATATCTAACCATATTTGCTGGAGAGGTAGATTTGTAGATAACTCTGGGGAGGAGAATTATTTTTCCTAGATTAGAAATCAATTTTCATAGTTAAAAATATCTGTCAAAGGCAATTTTGCCTAACTGTAGATCAGTTCCTTAAAAAATACCGCTTGTTTTTCTAATAGAAGATGCCCTTTGGGTTTCCTAGTTCAGGAAGAGTAGTATTTTTCCAGCACATCATCACACCCTGTCACAAAAATAAGTGCTTAACAATTTATTTATTAAATGAATAGATTTTCTTCATTCAACTTCTTTACTTTCTGGCCTGTTTCCCTTGTTGGTATTCTCCAGAAACAGGTCTTCTGTGTAGTTTGTATCTGTCAGGTGGTTTGGTTATGCTGCAGTAACAAACTAGCCCAAACATCTCTATGACTTGACACTCACGCTACTTACCCATCAAGGGTCAGCAGAGAGGCTCTGCTCATCCGGGCACTCAGGGACTGAAGCTGGTGGAGACTTCATTTCAGTGTCCTTCCGCATCACTGCCGGAAGGCAGAAAGGCTGGGGAGAATCACGCAGATGTTAAATCTACTCGGAAGAGAGACCACCTTCTGCGCTGGTTAAGACAAGACTTATGGCCACGCCTGGATGAATTTTTACCATGTAGCCTGGAAGGAGGATCAGAATAAGTGGGAATGGCTCTGATAACAATTTGATTATATGGTAACAGAGATGATTCAGTGGACTTTTTCCAGTGGAGTTGAGAGTGATTTCAGTGTTTGTAACTAATCCACCAATCTACTTTTAAGAGAGACAGGCAGGTTGCTGGAGCCACCGCTCCTAAAAGAAGTAAAAGGACATGGGGAGGGAGACTTAGTGACCTACTGGAAGCCAGGGAATTGTTAGTAGAAATCCTGATACTCGAACTCTCAGATTCCTGATGCCCTGTGTTCAGAACCACCTTCACAGTTTTCCTTAGTCTTTTTAGGAATAACTCTCATTTCTTTAAGCATCTTGAATCCAGGTCTCTATGTGGTGATGGGTGAGTTTGTAGTTTAAATAGACTTTAGAATGATTTTTTTTTTCCCCTGGAGCAACTTTAGGAGGCTGGATATAGAAATAAGAAAATCAAATTTGGATTAAAGACAGGCAGGTCTGGATTTAAAATACAGTTTTGTCTCTTCTGTGTGACTTCAGGAAAGTCACTTAACTTATCTGAGATTCAGGTTCCTCCTTTGAAAAATGAGGATAATATTTTCCACCTTCCAGCTTGTGGTGACAAATGAAAGAGGAAAAGCTGTGAAACGCATAGCACAGTGCTTGGCACCCGTGAGCAGCATTCCTAAGTAGAGGCTGTTGTGATCAACATTACCTGGTTCTTCATTTTTTTGGTTTCCCACATTTTGAGGACCAGAACAAGTCCGGGAATATTGGGGGCACTCTTCCCAAGTGGGGCAGATATTGTTTCAGGATGAACAATTTGGTTTTTGTTTGTTGTAAGCTACTCAGTTTATTTTACTAAAACATCATTAAGTTCTATTAAGTGCCATGATACATTTGTTTTGTTTTCTCCGCCTTTCTTGGACTGCTTTTAGGGTAACCCAGTAGTCCTGGTATGGACAAATAGGTACCAAGAAATTGCTCAACTCAAACAGCAGCTTCTAGAAACTACCTCATCCTAGTTCTCAGAGACCTTTGGATACCCAGGGCCAAGGAACCTGTCTCTCCGTTGTTTGTGGGGCAACTCTCGCTAGGGCGAGAGCAGAGAGGGGTCACAGCCCTGAGCTGGTTGCGTGTTGAAAAGCGTAACTCGGCTCCAGGCAGAAGATGGTCTCGTCTTGCCTTCCCTGTTTAACAGGAGGCCAGGCCGGCTTCATCTGTTGTGGTTCTCGTGGGTGGGATCACATGTTTCAGCCCTATTGCTGGGTGCCTGGTAGGTCTGATTTCACTTGGAGTTTCTCTTTGCTCCACTTTCAAGGTGAATTGTAGATTGAAGCTCTTTGGATCTAAGTCAGGAGGGTCTGGGAAAAAGAAAACAAAACATCCTCTTGATTCAACAGTTGCTTAGTAAGTAGCTGCTGACCAGGAATCCACCACTTGTTCTGACTATTATAAGCCAAGAAAAGAAAGTTCACAGTGGTTTATGAGTATAGATACCATCTTATTCTTTTGAGGCCAACAAATAAAATCTAATTTTTAAGAGTGTGTACCTTTTGGTAAAGAGACATAAATGTTAGGTCAAAACTTGAAATGTGCCTAATTCTGCAACTCAAATTTCAAACTAGTTAAAATCCCATTCCATAGGCTTTTTATTAAATACCGCCCCCCCCGCCCCCCCAGTTTTTTCCCTTACACCCAGGTCTCCCTGGCTCTTCTCTCTTTTTGAGGTGCTGAAATTGGTCTCTATTAGCAGGTCCATTCAAAACCAGGTAGGCTGATGCTTTTCTTTGAGCAGCTTGAATAAATGATAACCTTTTTTCTTGGTATCCCCTCCCACATGCCTTTCTTCCCTCCCCCCTTTTAAAAAATATACAGGGGAGAAGAAAACTTTTCAAACAGAACTTTACGGCCAGAGACAATCTGGCTGCTGGAATAAACAGTCTGCTCCCTCGTTTACCATTCCATCATGTGCTTAAATCCTGAGAAGCTGGCGGCTGCCCGCAGTAGTTCTTGCTTGGCAGGGGGAAGTCTGCCAACGTCCCATCAGGCTTGTTTCTTAAGCAAAGTTGTATAAGTTAACAGGTTCTATTGTTGGGGGTAATCTGGGGTTGTTCTTATAGGAGGAAAGGACGAGGCCCCCAGAGTGTTTGCCAGCAACAGCCCTTGGCTTTACCCATTCCTGATCCTCATTAAATCCTGTGAGCTCAGCTCCAATAACAAACGGTGGGGCAGGGGGATCCTATTCAGCCAGGCCTGGCCCCAGTTCGGGCCTGTGAGCTAATTGCTCTAATTGAGTGGGAGGGACTGCCTTCCTCTGGATTCCATCCCTTCCTGCCGGCCCTGTTTGGAGAGGAATGAATGGAGGCCCACTTCAGCTCCTGCTGGCAGTCCCGGTGGCCAGCTGGGCCATGGGATCCACTGCTGGGACGCACCTCGCCCACAGCCCTCTTACAACTGCTGCTCTGGTCCCTCACTGTGCAAAGAGGTTTTCCGACAGCGCTCACGCTAGGCGTCGGTCTCTGGCTTTCTCCTGCTTTCCTTCTGGGGTGAGCAACATTCTGCTGTAATTCATATCTGGGAAACAGCATTAGAAATGTGGCAGCGTCCCGCCCAGGATGGACAGATCATTTACAACTAGCACAATATATTATCAATGCACTGCTCTTTAGGACCTGCTATCTAATAGACATGTAATGAAGCATAGGAAACATAGATTTCATTTCCAAGCCCCAAAAGGGGAAAATGGTTCTGGGGAGAAAAACACATCCCAGGTGGGGAAGCCAGGGGTGGGGGCTTGGTGGGCAGCGGAAGTGTCTGTCTCTTTAAGACAGGCTAGGAGGAAAACCAAAAGTCATCAACTCTGAAAGTAGCAAATGAGAGCCCAGAGCTGTGGAGCTAATGTGCAAACTTGTTTCTGTCCTCTATGGCGCCATCATTTATTCAGGAGGTAGAAGCAGAAGATGGGGACTTGCATTTGCTTGATACTCAATTATACATTAGTGTACATCACTTGGCAATCTGTTCATATCAATTTAATTGGATTTTAATATTGCCTCTGATCTTGTTGTCCAATTAACAGTACTGGCTGGCAATAAAGCAGAACCACACACTATGTAACACCTTTGATCCCTGCCATATGGAGCTCTTCCATTGATTACCACATTTTCAAAAAATTTCACTCTCTCAATATGGGCTGTGATAAATGGGAGAAAAAGCACATCCCTGATGTGATAAAAATTTCACTTCAACTCGCAACTTCATTTATTTTGTTGACATTCGGCTCTGATTAAGAACAATAAAAAAATCATGCCCTGAATATCATATGCAAATACAACCCTGGGCATGAATCTAATCATGCCATGGGAGCATTACCATGACTAGCCTGGCACTGGCTCAATTTTTTTTTAAAGTGACAGCATACACTTCTGGGCTCGCTGTGCAAAGTAGTCGTCACCGCTATGTCATTCAATAAACATCTGATGTTTCTGTTCCCACCAAGGCATGGAGAAAGCGTCGAATTTCTGCCTGTTATTTTGAGACTTCTGTGTTCAGGTGATGTCTGGTATTGACCCTCCCCTATACCTATTCCCCTATGCCCTGCTCCAGCACAGCCAAGCAGCTGGGAGCTAGCATAGGGGTGAGGTTCTTGGGTGTCCCCTCATGCTCCTGCCTCATCACCTTGGGGCCACCCTTCAGTATGGGCAGGGGGCTGGAGCTTTGGTTTAGAAGCGGCTGCAATGCCAAGGACGGGACCTGCCTGCTGTAGGGAGCATGTGAAAAGCGTGTGCTCCAGCCAGCTTCCTGTTTGCCTCTTGGAGTTATGCAAGCAATTACAGCTTAATGCCCTGGAGACACTCCCAAATGACAGGATTAACCCCCAAGGGAAACAGGCTTCTGTTGTGAAAGATTACATCAATGTTCTAAAAAGCCCTTCCACAGCTCTGAGGAATCGCTGATACTTTTCATGCCTCGACAAGAAGGTTGCCAGTGGCCAGAGCTGGGAAATGCCAGAGAGGCCCTGTCTGATCTATGGGCTCTGCTCTCGCAACCTTTCCTGCTCATTCTGCTCTAGGACACATTCCGTGGGCCGTCTCTCTGCCTGTGCTGCTGGTTGCTACCCAGCTGGTGCTGGGGGTTCGGTTCCCAGCTTTAGGGCAGGGCTGATCACTCCGGCCTGCTCACAGGGACCTGGGAGAGAAAGAGGGTGGATGAGGTGGCCATGCCCGATGGCAGCGGCAGCTCGGGCTCCCCCGGAATCCCAGCCACTTTGGAAGGTGGGAGGGGGGCCAAGGTTGTCGGTTACACATGTCATAAATTATTTCTTGACCATTAGCAGTGTTTCTGCCTCATAACTGTTCTTCAGGCATATTAAATCAGTGAGAAGGAAGAGCATGCTAGGACATCTGGGGCTGCCAGATAATTCAGTTAATTTCTATTCCCTTGAACCTGGAGGTGTTAATTTGGAAGCACAACAGAAGAGTCTGAAGAATGCTAATACGTCATTTGAATGATTAATGCAATCAGGGGGATTGGGGGACCTCTGTTTACTCTTTAATTTTGACACGGCACAGCAAGGAGGAGAGTGGCTAATTTTCCAAAGTTAAGGGCAAGTTGGTTTCATTTCAGTCACGTGGCCTCAGCTGGGGTTTGGGGAGCTGGGGTGACTCAGAAGGGCTGTATCAGGCGATGGGGGCCAGTTTTGTTCATATAATGGCTACAGCCGGGAAAACAGATGAAATTGTTTGTGATCTGATGAGCCCTGTCCTCTTGGGTGAGGAAGCTCCCAGAAGCTCCTGGGAACGGCAAGCAGAGGGAGAAAAAAGACAGAAAGAAAGGAAAAGGCACAGCCTGGAAAAACGTAGCTGAAAATAGGTGATAGCCTTATAATGTACATGTATTTTTATCTGACATTTCCAAACTGAGTGGCTTTCTTTAAAAGAAGGAAAATATTTCCAAATTTATTTAAATGGAACCTTATTAGGAAAAGCTTAGGACTGAGCAACTATTTAAAAATATATTTTGAGGAGAGACGCAAAGGAAGACATTTAATTCTTAGCAGACCGTGGGCATTTTAAAGAAGCCTCGTGTCTATTTATTGCGCTGCCTCTGATTAGACGCAGCTCATGACTGTGATACCAGGAAATTTCAAAGGGCACTTTCCCCCCACCAGCCAGACACCGTAGTATCTCCTTTATAAAACAAAGAAGGTATTGTGAGAGTGAAAGGGATTTGGCCCCAAGCACTAAACAAATTCTAGGGAGCAGAAAAAAAAAACCCTGTAATTATGTTAATAGTAAATTAATGTTTTGCAATTTACCTGTATCACCTCAGAATAGGTGTTGTTCAAAAGCACCTTTTGGAAATATTGGGCAGACATGTTGGAGAAAGGAAGAAGTCAAAATGTTTAGTTCCCTGTAAAACCTCATGTTTAATCTACAAATGGAGCTTCCCAGTGCCAGAAATACCTGTTTTCCTGCAGTGCTGCCCAGACACTGCTGAGAGAAGCTGGGGAGAGGGGCCACCTACCTGAAAGGCTCCTGTGAGGTGGAGTTTCCTGGTTTGTAAAGGACATGGATGGACTACTACCTGATCTTGCAGGTTCTTGCCATCTTGAAATTCTTTGACTCTTGTGACCAGCCCACTTCCTGGGTCTGTAACCCAGTGTCACCTCTTCTGACCATTGCCTTTGGCTTTTGGTCGTAGATGAACCATGGAGATCTCAGTTCAGATTAAGCCCGGAGTTGAATAGACCTCATTTTGGTTTTTTGTGGAAAGTTTTCTCAGTACATATGAAGTTGTTTGTCTAATGTGTAGATTAATAAACACTCACTGAGGAACTTCATACACCAGGAAGTGTGCTAAGTCTTTTCTGGAACATAAGATTTTTCTCCATTAATTCTCAAAGCCACCCTGAGGAGTCTAAGCTATTACCCATAGTTGCTGATGAGTACTAAGTAGCTCGCCTGAGGCCCCAGCTGATGGGGGGACACGTTTTTCTGACCTGGCTGTTCTAAGTGCAGTTGTGAGGTAGACCAGTTCCCTTGGTCCCCCAGGCATCCACTCTTGTACAGTTTCCCTTCTGCAGTAATGTTTTCTCTTCCCTTCAGGCATCCAGTATTATTTTTGTTTTTATGTTCTATATTTTTATCAAAACCTACTCTCAAGAAAAGATCTTATATTAGTCATGTATTCTTTAGTATGAATCTGAACCCAAGTCAGAAACTGCAAGGCTACATATCATTCTGCTTGATTAATTCTCAAGGGATGTCTGTATTTAAAATTTGGTAGCTAATCACGGAATAAAATGCTCTACCTGCCTTTTAAAGTAGCTGAGGCATTAATGAGTAGGAACAATTAGGGCAGATTTGCTTTAATCTTTCAAGTAAGTAAACGTTGTCTTATCCTGTCATACACCAGCTAGAAACACTCTAGAAACCAGCATTTCTGTTAAGCTTTATTGGAAATTATTTTAAATAAGGAACTGGACTAGGAGTGAGGAAGCCTGAATTTTACTCGCATGTCACTAAAATGTGTGTATTGGGGCATACAGGACTGGAAAATGAAGGGGTTGGGTCACAGCGTTCTCCCTACCTCCGCATTTATAACAGGCACCATTGAATAGTCTCGGGACTCTGTCTCATCAAGCTTGGATGCTGTTTGAAATCTCTCTCTATTGATCCTCCAAGAAGCATTATTTATCATTTGCAGTTGTTCCTCAAGATGAAACTCATTGCCACCCAAGCACTAGATGATGTCCAAAGTTTCTTCCAGCTAAAAATTCTATGAGATCTTAAATCTATACATGTAACAAGGTCCATGATTCCTGAATCTGACTGTGCTCAATCATTCGGGCTTTATTGATATACATTTTCAATCACGTTCTCCACGAGTGAAGTTTAAGAATCTGTAGTGATTGCGATGTATCCAATCTATGGACTGGCATTTGGACATGGACACTTTAGATTATGCAATTAAGAGATTTACTTATTTTCATAGTGGGAATGTACAAGTTGAAATTATTGATATTTCAATTACAGCCTTATGAATTGCTTTTTAATTAGCTAAACATTTTTGATGAATTTCTACTTTTAATTTTGCTATTTCATCATCAAGCTTCTGAAGAGTACAGCGAAGTGCTGCCCACATCCAGGCTTTTAGAGCCCTGTTCTGAGTGGGCTCAAATGTTACTGAACAGCAAGTGGGGTCCTGCTGCCCGCCGCCACCCTCTAGGCAAAGTTCCAGAGGCCAAAGTTTGGTGATAAAGGAAAAGGGTCTTTATTCAAAAGCTTCACAGTTTTGGAATTACAGCTTTCCACAAGAACTGGCTAGCCACTTAGGCCTATCAATTAAGGCTAAACTCTAACACCTGAGCTCTCCTATCATTTCCCCCTGTTAGTTTTAATGATCTTATTTCTGTAGGGTTAGTTTACAAACTAGACGTAAGATACAAAAGCTACACAATTTTGGAAGAATGGCAGGCTTCTGCCTCAGAGGTCGTCCCCTCTAGAGCACCCAAAGAACAACCCTGCCACCCTCTGCCAGGCCAGCCTGATCCTGGGCTCTGCCTGAAGTCCCTTCCCGTCCAAAATTCCACCCGTTGGGAAACACAGGCAGCTGCAGGACGACCACCCAGGTGTCCCTGAGGAAGAAGGGCCGGAGAACTACAGAGAGCTTGCCCAGGAGCCAGAGAGCCCAGCAGCCAGAGAGCCAGCCCTCTTTTTATTTCCATGCTCTCTGGCGGTGTTCAGTTTCTCAGCCAATCCTGTCCTAGACTGCCTACCATTGCCTTGGCAAACTCCTCCTGTGGCCCCTCCCTACTGTTTCCCAGTGGTCTGATCAGATCTCTCTGTATCACAGATATTGGATGCACGAGCTTATCAGCTGTGTGGCCTTGAACAAGTCATTTAGAATATGCAAGTAACTTAATCTTGTCAGCTATAGAATCAATGTCAGAATATCTACCTTGAAGAGTCGAGATTCCAAGATTCTTTTATTCCTACTTGATGTTATATATGACAGTTATGGAGCACCTACCATAGACCAGGTGGTATAAAATTAAGTGCAGAGGCAAGATGAATAAATAGAATCATGATTTCTGAAAGTCATTTAAAGCAGTGTTTTACTTTTCTTACCACAATCCCCACATCACACTTAGGCACATGTGTACAGACAGACAACTGAAACAAGAGTTTCACAAAACAATTTTTATCCTTGCTGTATTTAGTGCACTTTGAAATTTCACATTCCGTCCATTAAATAATACTCGCCATGACCCCTACATTAATTTTCTGGGTCTCTAATGGTTGATTACCCGCACTTAGACCACCCTCTTCCTCAGTTCCTCTACTGACTCCCCAGCATGGTCATCCAACCCCTGTGTGGTGGGAAACTCTTTAAAGCCATGAAAAATATCTTTCAGTTCACTGTAGCTAATAATAATTGAACATCGACTATTAACAAAGCAATCGACTCTCTTCATACTGTATGTTTTACCTAAAGGCCTATACACTGATTATTTGGAATACCAATCGGTTTTCCATAGTACCCTTCTACTGGTCCTTGGCTATGGAGGACTTACTCTGGTACTGCTTTCTATTCTAGACTATAAAGTCTTCATTTCTATATCAACTCAGCTGTCCAGCGACCCAGTGTTGATACACTCCTTATAGCCAAGAGGTTCTTGACTGACAATAACGTGCGTTGCCTTGCAT
Source organism: Mormoops blainvillei (assembly GCA_004026545.1). Classification (NCBI taxonomy): domain Eukaryota; kingdom Metazoa; phylum Chordata; class Mammalia; order Chiroptera; family Mormoopidae; genus Mormoops; species Mormoops blainvillei. The sequence goes on along the minus strand of PVJD01009100.1, from coordinate 37,169 downwards.
TTTAAGAAGAACCTTTAAAGGCTAAAACAAGGATTTTTTTTTTTTAATGTTAGAGCTAGTAAAGAGAGAATTTTGGTCATGAGAGACTATTGAAATCATTTAAAACTATTTCTACTTTCGGGAACTAGGACCAAGAACTGAGACTGAGTAGGTAGTTGTATGTTGGAGCCTGATTGGACTGGTGGTGTATCCTGTTAGGGTTCCTCTGAACATAGTGAAGTGTAAGGGGTGATTTCATGAGGCATTTGTTTTCCTCTAGAGGGCAGATGAGAGGTCAGCTCACATGTGCATTCCAAAGCAGGAGGCACGATCAGGAATACGTTCTTGGACGAGGCGTGCGTTAGTAGTAACCCCATAATTCATGTTTGAGGCAATGACAATGCACTTACGTAGAGGAAGCACCATGTCTAAAACTCAGATTTGTGCCAGGCTAACACTAGGGTTGGTCTCCTTCATATTGACTAAATTGATTGTTAATTGAATTAGTTATCTTTCCCATTAAGCATTGACCCAAAGAATCAAATATAAGTTTGCTGATTTGATTTGGAAGTCATATGGATGTCCTTGTTAAGCCACAGGGAGGTTGATGGTGCCTTTTTATTAGGGCGGGGGTGCAATAGTCAGTAAGATTAACTCTTTAAATCTGCAGTGGTATCAAATTAAGAATAAGTGGGGAGGAAGAGGAAAAGCATACAGAAGTATATTCACACAGAGCAGAAAGGGGGAATATGAGAGAAAGGGGTGGGTGGGACAGAGAGACAGGGAGGAGAGAGCAGGAGGCCACAGAGACTGACTAGTGATAAACAATGCCTTGAGAGCCATGCTGGAGTAGGGGGATTAACTAGGGGCCCGCACCAACACACGCGTACTAATCTTTAGGACGTATTCTTATACCACTACATAGTATATTTAAGTTGGAAGCTGGTAATAATAAAAAGAGTTCTGGCTTAAGGGCCAACCAGTTGTGTGACCCTGGCAAGTTAATTGACCTCTTTGAGCCAGCTCCCTCATTTAGAAAATAAAAGGGTTAGGCGACAAGATTTCTCTAAGACCTTTTTGCAGCTTGAAAATGCTATTATTCTCGAGATTTATACAAGTTACACATCAGCGAAACATTACAATGGCTTCTAAGCAGTATCTTCTAAATTCATAAATTTATCCATTCAACCAATATCGAATAGAGGCCTACTTGCATTTTAGCTCAGCAAAGTGACACAGGTTTCTCAGCTGTGCTCGCTACTGCTTGACTTTTGTACTTACTCGAGCTCAATCAAAACTCAGGCCACAGCTGGCTAAGGATAGATTCTGTCGCAGAAGGAGGCAGACCAGTTTCAAGATTTAATGCCAACCCGGCTTCAGGCCACAGACATCCCGCTTTATTAACATCTTATATTAGTGTGGTACATTTATTACAAAAAATGAGCCAATGTTGATACATTATTATTAACTGAAGTCTACACTTTATTCACAGTTTCTTACTTTTAGCATTAGGTCCTTTTTCTGTTCTAGGATTTCATCCAGGATACCACCACACATTTGGCAGTCATGTCTCCTCCTGCCTGTGAGAGGTTCTCAGACCTTTTTTGTTTTGGATGAACTTGACAATTTTGAGGAGTACTGGTCAGGTGTATCAGAGAATGCCCCTCAATTAGATTTCTTTTCTGCAATTAGACGAGGGTTATGGTTTCTGGAAAAAGATACCACAGAGGTAAATTGCCATTTTTATCCTATCACCTCATATCAAGGTTATCTACTATCAAAATACTTTATCACTGTTGATGTTGACCTTGATCCCTGGTTGAGAGAATATTTGTTTGGTTTCCCAGTGTAAAGTTATTCCCCACCCCTTTCCATATTGTATTCTTTGGAAGGAAATCACTATGTGATACCTACACTTAAGGGACTGGAAACTATGCCGTACCTGCTTGAGGTGGGCATGTATATGTTATTTGGAATTCTTTTGCATGGAAGATTTTGTTATAATTTAGTACTACTTTATTTACTTTGTTGCTCACTTGTTCCAGCTTTGGCTATTGGGAGCATTTCAGTTGTTTCCTAAGTTCCTTTGACATACCCTCAGCATTGTAAGATTTATTTTTGAGCACTTATTTTTTGACACTATACAATGCTCCAGACTCATCTTATGTATTTCCTGCCTCATTCATAGAATTGAGCTTTTCTCCAATGACGTCGGCTTCCTTTTATTGGCAAATGGTTTTGGGAATAAAGATCTGGATGACGGGGTGCTCATTGCTACCGTGGCGCTGTTGCTTCTAGGCTCTGTCAGCGGACAGAGTAAGGAAATATATGTATGTACTAACCCGTATATATGCACATATCTATAAATATTTCTAAGCGTAACCATGTATATCTATCTGAAGCTGAACATAACTTTGTATTGATGTCTGCAGCTCTAATCTATTTCCATATAGATCATTCTAGATTCCTTCATTTGCTTATCTGTAAACTTCTATTCCAGATATACAGGGTCCAGCAGAAGTAAGGCCTGCATGAGTGTGGTTGGTAGGGTAATAATATGGGTGTAATAACTTATAGTTTTAATTTGAACATTTCACCTAAAATGTCATAGGGTGTGCTTGAGTGTGACATCGTTATGTTATAGAATTACATACTTATGATTTTGTAATAAAAGACTTTATAATTAAAAAAGTGGCATTATTTGTGCCAGGCTCTGTGTATATATTCATATTCCATATGTGTGTGTGTGTGTGTATGTGTGTGTATATATATATATATATATATATGTATATGTATATATATATATATATCTGGATATTATATTTCAGTAACAGAATTATTAACCTGCATCCCTGTGGGAAACAACTTTATCAATAAGAATACAGTGCTAATATATATAATTGCTTTTTGCCTTTAGCCTTAAAAACTCCACCAATTTCCAAAGTTATATGGGCCAGCACCTTTTTCTTCCACCTTTGTCAGTGCTGTTGTTTCATGCATGTGTGATACAGTTCAATTCTTTCATAAAGGCCTTTATTCTGTCCTTGTGATTCCTGTCCCCTCACCCAGACCTACTAAATGATTTTCAAAATTTTACATGCATTAAGCTTCACACTTTGTGCTTTAAAAATCTACACATTTTAACAGGTATACAACACCATGTATCCACCGTCGCAGCACTGTGCAGGGTGGACTCACAGCCCTAAAAATGCCCCGTGCTTCACCTGTTTGGCGCTCTTCTCTTCCCTTGAACCCCTGGCAACCACTGATCTTTTTACTGTCTCTATAGATTTGCCTTTTCCAGAATGTCCTGTAATTTGAAATAATATGTTGCCTTTTCAGACTGGCTTTTTACACTTAGCAATATGCATCTAAGGTTGATTCATGCTTTTTGTGAGTTTCGATAGCTCAGTCCTTTTTATTGTTGAATAATATTCCATTGTGTGAGTATACCATAACTTACCCACTTACCTAATGAGGACATCTCGGTGGCTTCCAGTTTGGGGGGATTATGAATAAAGCTGTTACAGACATTTGGGTACAGGTTTTGGTATAGGCTTAAGTTTTCAGATCAGTTCCAAAATATCTAGGAGCATGATTGCCGGATTGTATGATAAGACTCTGTTTAGCTTTGTAAGAAAAAGTCAAATCGCCTCCTAATGTGGCTGTACCATTTTGTGTTATCATCAGCCATTAACAAGAGTTCCTGGCCAGCATTGGTATTCTCAGATTCTCGGGGTTGTATTTTTTTTTTAAATTTTAGTGGTTATAGTAGATTTTTAGTGGCATTTCATTGTTGTTTTAGTATGTATTTCCCTAATGATATGGGAGTTCTTTTCACCAGCTTATTTACCACCTGTGCATCTTCTTTGGTAAGGTGTCTGTTCAAATCTTTTACCCATTTCGTAATAGATTGTTATTTTCTAATTGCTGAGTTTTAAGAGTTTTTATACATTTTGGATACCCGCCCTTTATCGGATAAATGTTTTGCAAATATTTTCTCCCAGTCTATGGCTTGTGTACTCATTTTCTTAACAGTGTCTTTCACAGAATAGATATTTTAAATTTTAACGAGTCCAACTTTTCTTTCATGGGCTTTTGGTTTTCTTTGTGAAAACTCATTGCCAAACCTTGGATTGTATAGATTTTCTTCTAGAAGTTTTACAGTTTTGATTTTTATGTTTAGGTCTATGATTCATTTGAATTAATTTTTGTGAAATGTGTTATTTCTGGGTCTGGATTCAGTTTCTTTGGTATAGGGATATTCAACTGTTCCATTGCCTTTTGTTGAAGACTGTACTCTCTCTGTCGAATTGCCTTTGCTCTGAGGAGAGATTTGCTGTAACTCTTAACTCTTACCAGGTTTCCTTTAGAGGTAAAGTGTTTCTTTATTTTTTTAAAACATTTTCTCCCTTTTCTCTTTGGTTTTCTTCAGTTTCAATATGATACACCTAGGTGTAGAGTTTTGTTGGAATTTATCCTGCTTGGTGTTTGCTGAAGTTTCTGAATCTGCAGTTTAGTTGTTAATTTTGTTAAATCCTTAGCCCTGTTACTTCATTACATCATTACTTCTGCTCTCTTCTCTCTTCTCTGTCTGATATTCCAATTATTTTTATGTTACACTTTTTAAAATTGTCCCAGTTTTTGGAGGTTCTGTTTTTATCATTCTTTATTCGCTTTGTATTTCGATCGGGGAAGTTTATACTGGAATATCTCTAAACTCACTGACTCTTTCCTTAGCAAAGCCTAGTTTAATGATAAGCTCATCAAAGGCATTCTTTATTTCTGTTCTGTGTTTTTGACTTGTAGTATTTATTTTTATTCTTTCTTAGAGTTTCCACCTCTTTGCTTACCTTATCCATCTGTTTTTGCATGTTGTTTACTTTTCCCATTGGAATCCTTAAAATATTAATCATAGTTATTTTAATTCTCTGCCTGATAATTCTATAACCTGTGTCATATCTGAGTCTGGTTCTTGCTTTATCTCTTCACACTATTTTCTTTTCTTTTCTTTTTAGCATATCTTGTAATTTTTTCTTGAAAACTGGGCATAATGTATTGGGTAATAAGAACTTAAGTAAAAGGTCTTTAGTGTGAAATTTAAGTTAGTAATCGAGTTTGGAGTTGGGCTGTGTTCAGTGTTTGCTGTTACTTTAGGTGCCAGGAGTTTCGAATTCCTCTGGTGTCCTTTTGTTTGTCTCCTCTGTCTTCTTTGGTTTTCCTTAAGAATTCCTCCGTAAGTAGAGTCTGCACTTTGCAACTCTTTCAACAGTAATCCACTGTTATTACCCTGGAGTCTATTTATGTGGTGGCAAGGTGTCAGGGAGGGAAGGTGTTATATAATCTTAAGATAAAAATCTTAGTCTTTTAGTAGACCTATGTCCTGGGCTGTGACCTCAACAAGTGTTTTTTAGTTTCTTTCCCCCATCCCTGACCCCGCCTTAGGTGAGACAGGAAGGCTAGTGGATGCTGGTGTTGGGTAATTGACTTTCTTTTTTGTGGCATAAAGCCTTATGTGGGATAAGGCAAAGACTTTTTCATAGAGACGAAGACTTTGTTACAGAGAATGTTCTTAACATGGAGGTGTGTTTCAAGTGGTTACTTCCCCTCTTTCTCCAACAGCCATAAAGACATCTTTCTTGGCTCACTGTGAGAGCCTGCTGGGGCTTCTAGAAGTAAAACTCACAAAAGCCTGGGGGCCTCACTAAGCCTGTAGTCCCTGGGAGCTTCTTAGTCTCCTTGTGGTCCACATTCGGCCTCCAGCACTTTGTCAGAATTACCATTTAAGCGTTTCTCCCAGTTTGTGGCTCCAGTGGTTCCTGCTCTAGGTGAGCGGGCCTTGGCTGTGACTCTCTGTGTTCGTCCGTGCAGATCTGGGTTTACAGAGTTTCAAATATGTAAAAAATACAATTACAAAGTGATTTTTTGGTCAGAAATTTTAATAAAAATTTTCATGGCTGTAAATACATTTTGTTTTGGTAAGCCAAGGTGATAATATAGCCAACAAAAAACTCAGTGAGCAAAGTCTAAACATTCATAAGATTAACACATTTCTAGCCACCATTCATCAAAGAAAGAACACGATGCCATTTGAGTAACCAGCCACTCAAGCAACTGTGGTGTTATCAACGGTGATATGCTTAATGGAAAATTGCGTCCCCTAAAAAGTAATCAGTTAAGTCCAATGTGTATTGTGAAAACTGAATACAGTAGTAGAACTGCCTGTATCTATAAAATCTAATAGCTACCTATAATCTTTTGTTGAATGAGGCAGGGCACGCCTAAATAAATAACAGAATAAATTAGAATGCTAAGTGGTATTGAATCATGTATTGCTAAATACATAAAGGATTGGCATGTTGATTTATTATATAAAAGTTATCACTTTACAGTGGTATCCTATTGGCCAGAAAAAGTCAGTGCTATTTCCAAACATGCTTCATGTAACCTTAGAACAGCTCTCACTCCCAGTTACTGTCTCTGATGAATTCCCACCCCACAGCCATACAGCTGGAAGGAAACCCTTGGGAGATAAAGGGGCACATTAGCATGTAAAGGCTGGCTCCTGCCCATCTGCAGATGAAAGGTCACCAAGAGATATTTGCCACGACGAACAGCAAGTTGTGACCACTCTTCAGATCTGTACCTGTCAGACAGAGGCTGACACCTGTGACAGCTACATTCTGATTTCCACATGCCTTGTGCAAAATCAGACATGCTCACAACAGCATGGCAGCCAAATGTCAAGTGCTTCACCTCTCAGCGTGGAGACAGTCAGAAACCCCGGCTGGCAAAGGCACTCGGATTCACCGATAGAAGTGCACACCGAGCAGGAGCGCCAAACCCGGAGACGGTTCTGTTACGCCTTGTCCAACGACAGGTGTGAGGAGTCATGCATGCTGACACTGCCTGTTCCCAGGGATTTGCATTCCAGCACCTCCTTGACCTGGTCCCGTTCGGTGCAGAGGCTGACGTGGAGACTGCTGGAGGGACAGTGAGGGTGCTCTTTTCCCCTTGCTCTTCCAGGTGAGGCTTAGTGAGAGGAAGGAGGGTGCATCATCTCAGAGCAGGAAATGAAGGTTGTGTGCAGATTTTGAATGGGGCCTGCAAACTCAGGCTTGAAATCGGACAAACTAGATTGTTCCTTGGAGTTCAGGAGCTCTCACAAGGGAACAGATGTTGAGAAAAAATTGAATTTCTAGAACTTTTTAAACCAGAATCTAGGTCTTGGTGGGCACTATTGTCTTAGGTGGAAACTTCAGATGGGTCCTTAACAAGTAGGTTTTGCCAGGACCAGGGCCACTCCTGAAGGAAAGGAATGTACTTTTGTCCCCTTGGACGTGACTCTGTGCCTTTAGGAATACTCCCCAGATCACCTTGGGCATGAAACTATGGGGCTGATGTCTATCTTCCAGAAAGCCGGGTTTTTCCCCTGGGGTGAGCTTGCAGGGATCCATGCACAGCCTCTTATGACCTTTCTTGTGAGTAATAGTGGGTATGAGACGTCTCCTAGCAGAGCCTGTGGTCTGAGAATTCTGAAATCAAGGTGCTCACTGCCTTCTTAGCAGAGAAACAGGCAGTGCGCTTCGGAGACAGCATTGCCCTGACTTCCTGAAGAACTGCTTTCCTTGAAATGTTCTCTAGGATAAGAGCTGATACACAATATAGCCCTTAGCCTATTATTGTAAAGATGTTGGAGATAGTGTTTATTTCATCTGGTGGTTTTGTTTTTTTAATTTGTGGACATAACAAATCTTATAAGTTAATTTTTTCTTCCTTCTTTCTTCCCTTCCTTCCTCCCTCTCTCCTGCCCTTTACTCCTCCCTTCCTCCCTGTTTTAGGTCAATGCTAGAAAGCTCAGAACCCCAGATCTGTGGCCTAGCAGACCTAAAAGCATGTCTCATCAGGGTGTACATTTTTCTTGTCTTCATTTTTGACCCCGTTCATTATCTGTGGAGTTGTACAGAGGCTGGATAGCCAACTTCTGTTCTTTCTGGAGGAGGGCCCGTATGAATACCCAAATTAGCAAATGAGCTTTCTCACTTAGACATCGAGCCTGGGACACAGGCTTTTAGTAATTAGCTCTGGGAACTAGGCTAGAGCAGAACATAAATTTGGGGAACTCAAGTGAAAACTAAAGGGCCTGATTTATGGCGATGGGAGAAGCTAGGCCTGGCGAGAATGTGACCCACTGGCTTGGAAACGCTCATTGTTCTGTTAAGTGCTTGAAAGAGTATGGACTTTGATGTCAGAAAGACTTTGTGGTTTCTGGTACTGCCGCTTATTAAGCGAACTTCAGAAGGCCACCGAACCTCACTGGGGCCTCAGTTTCCTCATCAGTAAAATGGAAATAGTATTATGTCCAGGGTTGTTATGAGAATTAAATCCAAGAGTCCCTGTAGCACCCCACATGTTGGTACCTCATTCCCTGCTCTCTTCCGTAAGGTTAGGATCAATGTGTTTGGAATTGCCCTGCTTTTTCAAATCTCTGGAAAGATGTGGACGTTCATGCCTTCCTTTCAAACAATCCTGGCACCCTGGGGACTTGTCCGGAAATTCAGCTCATGTTCGAGCCTGTTTAAGGGGCTTTTGCTTTCATCTTCAGGGGCCAAATGCCAGTGGCTGCTTTTAATGAAACCAAATCCTTCCGAGTTCTGTGTGATTTGGGGATTTGCTTCCCTAGCCTGGGCAGCAGTCGGATACATTCCGTTTTCTTTATTTTCCAAGTGACCCCAGAGCACTTTGTGATTCTAAAACTGACCTACTGGGAGAAACAAAATAAACTCTTCCATTTCATCTTCTCTTTCTCCGAATGTATTCGGAATGATCTGACTTTATACACCACCATCAAGCTTGCAGGCCTCAGAGTGATAACAACTAATGTAAGTACATTTACCAGTTCCATATTCTGGAATGCTCTGCCATGTGTCCTACACAAACTGACACCTGCTTCAGCCATTGGTGGCTCAGGAACCAAACATGGACTAAATAAGTGAAATCACAGGAAAAAACAAAAATATTGTCTATTAGCTCCCTGGGGGTACATTTCCCATTTGTATGCCTCATAAATAAATTATAATCTCTTCTCTTGAGAAACTGGGTGTCAGGATAGCATAGTAAGTCCTTAATCTGGTGCTTTCTTATGGAATTATTTTGGGGAGAAGGTGGTTTTATAATGAGAAAACAGTGAGGTCGTACGTCAGTTTGAATTTGGATGCTTCTTTTCTCTCTCTGCTTTACTCTCTAGGTCTCTGCGGCAGAAGGGCCTCCGCCTGACCTCATGGGAGAGGCCCACTGTCTGTGATCACCCCCATGCACACCCTGGGCATTTTAGTTAGACCACAAGTACTTTGGGCCCCACTTTTTCCTGCTGAGCCTGGGGCCACGGTCTCTCCCATTTGTGGCGTTTCCTTCTACAAGGCTACTGTCTGGTCACGGACCTTGTTGGCGGTGGTTCCATGGCCCAGACTCCAGCCTGGGTTTGACTCCTCTGCTTACTATGCTGGGTGACTTTGGGAAAATTACTCAAAGGCTTTGTGGTGCAGTTTACTTGCTGTAAATGGGGACAGTGAAAACACCTGCTTCCAAAGGGTGTTCTGAGGATTGAGTGAGGTAAGTCGGGCTTAGCACATCGCTTGCTGGCATTTTTCAAGTATCAATATTGTCAAGTCCATCTGGCTGTGACCATTCAGTGGGCAGATTATTTTCCTCAGGACGTGTGGACATTAGAATGGACTCATCCAAGAGCTTCAAAATGAAAAAATCTTGGGAAATATTCTCAGCTTTTCATGCTCCCCAAAAGGTGTGTAAGATCTTCACTGAGGAGGCAGATGGGTAAAGGTGTCATTCTAAGGACAGGGGTCTTGGCTTTGTCTGTATCTTCCTTGTACCAACATAATTAGTCAATCCTAGTGTCCTGGGCTTAAGTGTGGCCACTCCTCTGGGCCAGAAAGCTCCTTCCAACCTATACTGCATACCAGTGCTGTGCTAATCTTCTGAAACTCTGTTTTATCCTTCTTATTTTCTCTTTCTTCAAAGCTTCCACCATTCCATTAGGCTCTCTGCATTCTGCTTTTAACCTTATTCCCACTTCCATTGCTCTCCCACAGCCAACTGGTCTACCTTGTTCATACCCCCCCTTCCCCTCCCCCCCTTCTTTGCTTTGCTCTTACTAGTCCTCTCACGTGGAGGGTCTGGCCTATGGATCTAAGTTGTATACATTCATTAAGTCCCATCTCTTCTAGGAAGCCTTCCCTTACCATTCCAACTCATTGTTCCCTTTGCTTCCCTTGAGCCACCATAGTCACTAGTAACCATGAATTTGGTGCTGTCTGGGCTCATTCAAATTCATGAGCCCAAATCACAGATGCATCCTCTGCAACATATAACCATCGTACTGCACCTTCCCCCTCTGCTCAAACCTCCATCACATCCTTTTACTTCCCCCTACCTTTTCCCCACTGGCAACTTGGTCTCATAATTCCTGGAGAAGATAGAAGAAATCAGTTGCATACTTCCTCTGCTCTACCTGCTTACCTGTACCTTTAGCTGTACTCTACCTTCTACCTTTGAGGCCATGAGTCCCTGCTTCTAACAAGGGCCAACCCTACACCCTGTGCTTCAGATCTCATCCCTGTGGCTTTCTCAAGAACTGCTTCATTCATTTCTCCCTCTTCATGGGATCATTCTGATCAGCATGCAAATATACTCTTGAAACTTACCTCTTAAAACAGTATCTGCTGGTTGAAGCTACTTCTTCCTCTAATTTCTTCGCTCTCTTTTTCATCAAGTCAAGAAAAATCTGTCTATAAGTACTGTTTATACTTCCTTACTGCCCCTTTTCTCTTCCACCCTTCTCATCTGGGCTCCGGCCACACTGTGAAACCCAAACTACTTTTTTCAACTTTACTATTAATCTCAGTATTTGCATGTCTGTCATCATCTTACTCAGTTTCTTATAAGTATTCCATGCAGTTGACCATGCCCTCTCTTTTGAACATTTTCTTTTCTTGATTTCTATGACATCTCATTCTCTTGATTTTTTCCACCTGTTTATTGTCTACTTCTTCCCAAAACTCTCTTCTGGCTGCACCTTTTCTGATGGGGATGTTAGAATGCACCAGTTGCTTCTCTTCTCACTCTACACTTCCTTCCTGGGTGATTCCATCTAAGCAGATGGCTTCACTTAAAATATATATGCTGATGACTTCAAACTTTGTAGCTCTAATTTTAAATTCTACCTTTAGTTCTGGGCGTTTCTCTCCTGATGACCAACTTGGCATCTCCACTTGGCTAATAGGCCCCTCAAACCTAACTAATGGCCAGCTCTACCTCCCAGACAGATCTGAATCAGCCCATTTTTCTTCATCTTCACTGCTACCACCTGGCCTGCACTCTTGTCATCTCTCTCCTGTGCTATAGCAGTGGCCTTCTAATGGGTTCTCTGCTTCCATCCATGTACACCATTGTCCACTCTCCACATAAACCACAGAGATATTTTAAAAATGTAAATCAGATCCTATGTCTCTCCAGGTCACAACCCTCCAACAGCTTCCCACTGCATGCTTGTTACCAGGCCCAGGGAGGTCTGGCTTCTACGTGCCCCCAGCCTCCTCACGTGCCCCGCTTCCTCTGCATATCCCACCACCACTCCTGGGTTGCTGCTCCTAACTGTGCCCTGCTATGAGAGCTTTGACTTGCTGTGTCCTCTGGGAATGCTCTTCCTTTAGATCGTATAGATTACTTCCTAGTCACCGTTTTCAACTTCTTTGTCCCCTCTGTCAAGAAGGGAGGCCATTTTTTATGTCACTATTTTGATTTTCATCATAACATATGTCAATCCCTTGCACTTGCTTGCTTATCACTTTGTTTGCTTGTTTATTGTCCTTCTCCCCCACCAGAAGGAAAGCACTTTGAGAAAAGAGATCTTCATGTTGTTCATCACTGTATCCCTACTACCCAAAACATAGAAGGTGCTCAATACATATTTTTGAATGAATAAATGCTGGCTACGTATTATCCTGTATTTCTGGTTTTGCCAATACTTAGGGCTTGAAATGAAGGAAGTAATTGTTCCCTGAGATCTAAGCCTTTGACATGGATCAGGGCAGATTAGTTCTCAGGCCAAGACTTGACTATGAGCAACTAAATGTTTTAATATACCCAAAGCAAGAATTCGTCAGTGAAAAAGAGGATTGGCCAGCCCTCAGAAACTTATAAAAGGAAAGTTCTAGAAGCAAATATTGGCATTGCTGCTGTAAGCACTAACCAGGAGCCTTTGTCACTGGACTATGCATCTTCCAGTGACATTGGCAAGACCATTTCTACTGTGAGATCAGAGTAGTTAGCAAAATGAGGTTAAGATGCAATTAATCAGTCTCCCCTTCTTGGAGTCCATGTACATCACCTCGTGATTAGGTTTGGCTTCTTCTGTAGTCCTATCTACATGAGTAGGATGTGCTGGTTGCAAGCGCTCTAAGTATCCAGTCCTTGGGACAATCATTGCTTAGTGTGGATTACTAAAATGGCATTCCCTTTGGTACCTCAGCCTGGTGAGCGCGGGGGTAACGTGGGTCCTCCTCTGCATGATGGATTTATCTTTTGGGTACTTACAAAATCTGGTCTCTGAGCCTTTGTGACTGGGTCTTGGTACGCTCACTGGGAACAAAGGAATTTAAACCCTACTATGTACTAGCTTCTTTCCCAGGCCCTGGGATAAAACTGTAAACCCTGATAGGGTTTGTGCTGCAGAGTCTAGTGGGAAAGATAAACTGTGCAAAGTAAACAAATAAATTAACAAGACAATTTCAGTTAGTGATAAATGCCATGAAAAATGTAAATTGGGCAGTGTGATTGGGTGGTGGGATACACACCCATGTTGATTTCTAGGATCACAGAAGGCTGCTTTGAGGTGGTGACTTTGGACTTAACATTGAATGGGAGCCATGGGAAGATCACAGGGAGGAGTTCTATATCTCGCCAGATTTTGGTTGAACATTGGATGGAAGGGACTATGTGGGTCATACTCATAATACAGAATTGGGATGCTGTCTGCTCTGGACTGAATTATGTCCCGTGCCCTCCACTCCAAATTTATATGTTGAAGTCCTAACCTTTAGTATCTCAGAATATGACTGTATTTGGAAATGCGGTCTTTAAAAGAGGTAACTAAGTTAAAAGGATGTCATGAGGGCGTGCTTTAATCTTATATGGCTATTGTCCTTATGAGAAGTGGAGATTAGGACACAGACAGGCACAGAGGGAAGACCATGTGAAGACGCAGGGAGAAGACAGCTATCTGTAAGCCAAGGAGAGAGGTTTCAGTAGAAACCAACTCTGCCAAAACCTTAGTCTTGGATGCCTAGCTTCAAGACCTGTGAGGAAATAAATTTCTGTTATTTAAGCCACCAAGTCTATGGTATTTTGTTATGGCATCCCAAGCAAACTAATATATTGTTAAAGGAGAAAAGTATTTGAAAGTGGGACAGTCTCAGAGAATCCAAACCAAGTGGTCACCAGCCAGCATAGGGCAGTCCCTTCGAATGCTCATCTCCAGGCCTGAGATAAGGCAGCAACGTTGATTGATATTGCAACCTTTCATTTCCTTTGGGACCACTGGCTCTACTCCTGCTGACATGAAGCATTTGTGAAGCAGCAGCCACCTTTGCTTGTCAGCATCCTTCCCAGGATTTGAACCGCTGACCTTACCATTACGAATGCGTAAGATTATAGACAAGTGTTCTTACTTACATGCCCAGACTGTCTGTGTATAATTAACTGTGAGTTATAATAATGATGATGATGATATGAAGTGCTCAAGGGCCTTTGGAATTTGAGGCCTATAAAAATATAACTTATTATTATTGTTATTACTATAATCAGGTACAGATACCTGGATAAAAAGGCCATTTCTCACTGGTGTAATAAAACATGATTATAAAAGTACCTAAAAATCTTTATTTTTCCCCCTTTAGAAATGTGACCATCGAGTCATTATCATAGAAACTAAAGCATCTTAAATATTCCATCTAGAAGCTACATGTACATGCATACTATCTTTTTGACAGTGCATGTTCTCACTGGCTCCTATTAAATGGCTTATGAGGACTGAGCCTTTGGCACTTTGTCCTGGAGACAAGACATTGGAAACATCTGTTTTGGAAGAAGGAAATCATCTATAAACTATAATCAGCCTATAATGGCACAGCTACCTACAATGAGCAAGTTGCAGAAGTGGAGTTCGGGCCATGCGTGCTGTACCTGGAGAGCATGTTCAATGAATAAGGAGAATTTTATTAGCCAAAAATGTAGTAAAATTCTAAGCTAATTTGAGGGGCGTGTGTAGCAGGTGGGGCAGATGTTCTAAGTGGCCATGAATTGTTTGAAAGCTCTCTCCATAGAGACAAAGAGAAGACCTAATGCCATGGGACTTTTTTCTTTTCTTCCCTCCATCTCTTCTTTTTCTTTCTGCCATTTTAATCAATTTTCAGAGGGTTTTAAAAGAACTTAGAAGTAAAATCTCCCAATGAGTGCCCCCAAATCTGCTCCCTCCCAGGATGGGGAAACTGAGGTTAAGTGGGCTGCCTAACTTGCAATGAAACAAAACTGTCCTCCTCTCCTTTCTCCCTCTTCTCCTCTCTCTTTTTAGCTCTGTCAGACTTTGCTCACAAGCAAAAGAAGAAACAGAGCAAAGCAGATTGCAGAGGAATATTTGGAACTTAAAGCAGATTCTGAGGAAGCATGGTAATTCTGAAAAATCTTAATTAATGTCTCACTGGTGACTTCAGTACCTGGGGGCTTATGAAGAAAGTGAAGCCAGAAACAGGAATTCATTTCTCAAGCTCTGAGAGCTGCAGAGATAGTCTGGCTGGAGATAGGCTACTCACTCAAATACCCACAGGAAGAGAGCAGAGTTGGTGAGAACCTTTAGCCCATCAAACGGACCAGGGTACGTGGAAGTCGATTTCTTGCCAAGCCTTACCCAAAGCTCTTTTCATTTCTCTGGTCTTCCAGTTCTCATCCGTAAGGCAGGCTTAACCTGAAGAGTATGTCTGTATAATTAAACCAACAAAAAACAAACTTGCACCCTGTCCTCAAAATATTCCCCCAAAGTGAACCTAAAAACCTGAATACTAAATAAATAAACTGGTTAAAAGAACAAATTTTCAACTGGTCATTTAACATCATAGAGAAACAAAAAACCCCGCAAATATTTGACTGAAGTAATATATATTTGCCCCACTGACCAAAACTGGTTGGTAGATAGACATACAAGTTTTAGCTCCTCCATCAACTGGCCCACCATCCCTCTCAACTCAAGTTTCTCACCACTCCCTCATATTCACTTTTAACTAGAGTTAGGCTGACATTTTCCCCATGTCCTCCTCATTCCCCTCTCTGTGCCCTTGTTCATGTTGTTTACTTTTCCTGAGATGAGTACAATGCCCCTAACAGCGTCCCCATTCATTCATTCATTCATTCATTCATTCATTCATTCATATCTTGTCTACCAGGTGTTATATGTCAGATGTTGTGCAGTTTTCTTTGGAGAAGGGAGTGGGGGATAAAGAAGACCTAGGCAGGGTCACCTTCTTCTTGACTTCTATGACTTTTTCTGTCTGGAAGAGGCAGGAGGAGAGATGGAAGGCCACTCATTCAACACTAAAATAAGTCAGTAAATGCTGTGATGATGTATCTCAATCATGCCAACTGTTTTCTGGGACCTACTGCTTATTCCTCTCCTCCTTTTGCTTCTGTCATGACCACTGGGTGGGCTTTGTCCTCTGGGCTCTACTGCCCTTGCTGCCGGGTGCTCCCCCTCTGTAGATGACCTCTGCACTCCTGCCTCCTTTGGCCACAGTGCTGCTTTCTGTAGCTCCAGTGGTGCAAACACCACTCAATGCGGCGTGATAGAGGGACTCAAGGCGGATGTCTCCCGTATCTTGCAGAGGTTTCGAAGGACATGGAGCTTTTAGGTTTGACTCATAGCCATCTCTTTCCCTGGGAGCCAATGTTGTGTACCCAGTTGGTCCTTAGAAAAGACTGACTGAAGCAGGGAAGGGAGGTGGTGGGACAAAAAAGTAGCCTCGAATACTGGAAAATGCAAGGGTTTTGGAGTCATCTAGGGATGACTATGGATCATTGCTGTGGTGGGTGTTGGGTGTTAGGTGTGTGATCTTGGGTTAGTTAATTTGTTCTCATTCAATGGCCCTACCTGGGAAGTGGACGTAATCATGGCTAACACATAGATCAAATGGGAAAATTTAATACGATAATATATGAGCAGTGTTGGGAACGTAGGAAGCACTAGGCTTCTTAAAACTCAACAAAGAATGAACAGAAACAGAATCCAAAATCCCACAATGAGCCATGGAAATAAGAACAGCAATGCTGTATTCCCCTTTCTCAAAAATGTCTGTGTCTGTAAAACAAACTTAGACGGCTTTGATTTATTCAGAACTCAATCTTGTTTCCATATGTTGCACAGGGAAATTCTTTCTTCCACTTTTATACTCAATACAAGAGTAATCCCATCAGACTCCACCAAGCCCTGGGTCCAAATTAGTGTGCATTTGGCCCGTCCCAGTCAGGGCACATTCTTCTGCTCCTTTTGGGAATGCTGACCTGGAGGTAAGAAGGAAAACAAGCAACCCCAGTTTTCCCTGGAGAAGACATTAATGGTTCACCCAGGCAGCACCAGTTGTTTCCGTTTCAGGTCTCTTCTTTGAACAATAATAATCAGATCTTTTCCTGGAGCCCACACTTGGGGGATGGGAAGGTGAGGCCTGGGCAGACTTTGTAGGAACTGCTCCAGGCCTCATCGCCTTCATAGTTCCCCAGAAGCTTATTTGGTGTCAGATTTTGCAACTTTTCTGTCCTGACGCCTAATGTTTGAAACGGAATGGAAGGGACCTTAATTATAATGCAGCTCAGATCTGGAATCTGGGATTCTGAGGTGGGGACTCCCTTGTCCAACTGAGGGCTTGTTCTCAGCCCATTCTTCTTTCTGTCATCGCTTATACCCTTGGGACTGGGGCCCCAGCTGTCCCAGAGAGCCCGTCCTCACCAAAGACCTGGCACAGGCTCATTCAGTCTGAAGAGTTCATGATTTCATGCTTTGCCCTTCCCAATGGGTATTGCAGCCCTCCTAATTTTATTTCAACAAATACTTGTCAAACTTCTATGTTGCTCAAGCTACTGCTGAAGATACAGAGATAAAAACAAGGCAGCAGCTTCTGACACTACTCTCCAAGAGTCTAGGGAGAAAAAGTAGTCATATGTAAATAATAAATTTCAAAACTATGTAAAAAGTACCTGTGTGCGTACTTTTGCGTGCCCTAAAAGAAAAAAGCATTAATTTTTCCCAAAGGGTGTTTAGATGACCCAGGGAGAGGTTCCAGTGCGTGACAATTAGGACTGACTCTTCATGGGTGGAAACGCGGGTGCCCTCAGGCAGCGGCCAGGGCGCCTCTTGCTCCCTGTGTGGGAGCACTGGGCGTGTTGGCAAGCCCATTGTTTCTCTTTTGTAAACTGAGCTCATAAAAGCCAGTACCTGCCTGCCCCTCCCTCACGATGAGAGCGGGGAAAGGTTCCTGGGGATAAAAAGTCACCTGTGGAGGCTGGAGGCCGGAAGGAGCCGTCTGCTGCTGCACTCGCATTTACTCTTTTGGCTCTGCAGTGTTGCTGCGTCCGGGCCATGGAAGAACCTGGCAGCCGGTCGGGACACCGGAGCTGTAGCAAGGCTCTGTGCCTGCTGTGGAAGGGCGTGGGGCCTTTCAGAGCCTTAGTTTCCTGTTCTTGAGTTGGATAACACCTACCCTATCAGCTCTGCCAATAAACATTCGATTATAAATGTGAAAGCAATTGGAAAAATAACACTAGTGCCCTATAATAAAGTTTCATTAATAATTAATCAAAAAGTATTTATTGAATATCTGTTATGTACCCGGAATTTGGCTAGATGCTAAAGAGAGCCATCAGTCCAATAAATTTCTAATAACCAAGTATTTTCTCTGTTGCATCTGGTATAGAGAATTGTCAACAGGGAGCGCATACGGCAGAGAACACATTGGCTTGATGGTCAGAGATTGCTGTAGTTCTGTCACTGATAAGCTGCGTGATATTGGACAATTATCTTCATTCTTTTGAGCCTCAGTTTCCCATTCAGTAAGATAAGGTTTTCCGCTGATCCTTCCTGGTTCCTCTTTCTCCAACCTTTCAACTCTACCCTTTCGTCTGGTTGTGGTGTGAAAATTGTGTTCAGCAAACCAAGACACATTAAAATAGAAAACACTATAAGTAGTAATTTAATGTGTTGATTCTTTGGGGGAGACTTTAACCTGAAGGAATGGCACTACAGTAGCTGAAAGTCAGCTATGTGCGGTGGGCCAATGGGAGAGTTATTTGGGGGTGGCATTTCCAAGGCTGGCCTTCCTGCTGTCTTCCCTTTGGCTGGGGCAACAAGCGGACCGATAGTCCCAGAGTCTCAGCCTAGCTTGGCTATTGTCTTACATTGTTGCCACTCAGCTCTGTTGGATTCTCCCAAGAGGAGACCGGTCGGAAAAATCCCCAAGGCTGAGTCTGGAAATAGCTTACATTTATTTATTTTTTTACCATCACCCAAGGACATGCTTACTGATTTTAGAGAGAGGGGAAGGGGCTGGGGTGGGGGGCACAGAGAGAGAGAGAGAGAGAGAGAGAGAGAGAGAGAAAGAGAGAGAAAGAGAGAGAAAGAGAAACACCGATCTGACTATGGACCTAACCCGTTGGCTCTGCTTTTGTGGAAAACTCTTGTCTCCCATTGTCCTGAGAAGACCCAATCCTGTAAAATAATCCAGAGTGCCAATATGATGAAAGGCCACATCTCCCCACGCAGGGGCCCGTTGTGGGTTGTGTATTTGTGGTGGGGTGGGAGACGAGGGGAATTCCTGGACCCACCTCCCCTCTTCCTTGGTCATTTGCTCTGCCCCCTGGCTGGCTGCTGGAGTTGACCCCTCAGGGTTAGCGCATGGAGAGGAAGGAGGGAACAGAGCAGAAAAAAGTCCTAGTGGGCAATACCCTGTTGTAAGCAGCTTCAGGATCTCTGGGCCTGGCCGATGTTTTAGGTGTTCTTTCCCTTGTGGGCCCTTTCATGGGGATGTCAGAGGCTGCCCACCCTGTGGCGAGCATTGTTCCTGACATGGGTGGTGCCCTTTCTTTGGCTGACTGCTCCCCGCTAAGCCCCTGTTCTTCAGTACACACAGGACCCCAGTCATGTTGGAAAGGACTGGAAATGGCCCTAGGCTAGCTCTGTCTCCTGTGGTCTCTATCTGCTTAATAACACACAGTGACATAGCACCAATCTGTGCCAAGTACTACTTTAAGCACTTTACATATATAAACTCATTTAATACAATGACTTTATGAGATAGGTACTTATCTTATATCTGCTTCACAGAGGAGATCGTGCCTCAGAGAGGTTAAGCATCTTACTCACGGCCATACAGTTACTAAGTGACCTTCAGACCTGGGCAGTCTAGCTGTAGAGTGTGTGCTTGTCAGGCAGGTCCCAGGCCCCGTGGGAAATGTGGATGTGCTTCCTGACCTGCCACATACCTTCCTCCATGGAAGCAGCTCCTTGGCCTGCCTCTTGTCCACCCTGTTCCTAAACCCTGGAGGACTCCTATCAGCCGTCCAAGCGATCTCATTGAAACCCTTTGTCCTACTCCTTGCCCTGACAACAAGGTTTGAGTTGGGGGACAGTCCCTGCTTTTTTTCTGAAGGAAAAATATCCCACATCTTTTCTCTCTCTCCAGTGTTTTATATTCTCCAAGTGGGTTAGGGGCTAAAGAGTCGTGAAGCCAATTATAGTTTGTATCATTTGGAAATCCTGCATTGGGTGGTCCAGCTCCTCATCTGAATTTTCCTAACTATTGTGTTTTGGTGTGTCTGTTGAAACTTCAATTTTATATCTTATTATATATACAGAAGCATATTATATATGTGGAATCATGATCTGATGTATCTAATTTAATACAAATGATCAGTAGTATGCATAAATAGCTATGATTGGTGTGTGGCAAATCACTATTTTTGCTTTGATCTCAGAAACATAGTTTTCCCTGATTTCATTATTGTATTCATCTTCTTTTCCATTTCACACAAGCTCATACATTTTAAAGCCCCACGTTATGGGTATTAATCACTTATTTCTGTCCATGTTTAAGTTGTTTCCCTCAAGGCTCTTTTCCATTGGCCCCCAGGCTTCCCTAGGGTGAGGTGGGATCTTGGGGCTTTATGGGCCCAGTCCTTGTGTAAGGGTCCTGGGTGTTTTAGGGCTTCTGTTCCTATTCTCCAGTGCTGATCCACAGTGGGCATGGCACCCATGCAGAAATGGGTAGATAGCTTAGCCTACATATCTACATTGCATATCCGCTGAGCCCACATATGCTCCTTCTCTGCAAACTCTACCCCACCGTCTTAGGCCTAGGGATGTGTATAGCAATGGCATAGTCTGCCCTCAGGAGATGAAGGACTCTGGAAACAGGCTGGGGTCACTTGGGCAGGACATTTTGGGGTCCAGCATACCTATGGGAAGGACGAGCCAGAGGAGGTGCAGAGCTGGGTCTTGGAGCATGGGTTCCAGGGCTGAGGCCTCTTGCTCTTTCAAGGGCAGGGCTGACTGCTGGGGTCATCCACTTATGCCGGCAGTGCCCTCCCCACCATTGTACCACCCTAAATTGCCCCCGAGGGGATACACCGTTATGGATTTAGTTAGTTATAGCCTCAGTAGGGTGAAGTAGAAAACTGACCTGGGCATCCAGGCTTTGCAGGTTGGGAGGATTCAGATAACCAAATACTCTCTGCATACCACCTACAGAGAGTTGCGATGCAAAGGAGAGAGGCAGAAAATTAAATGGAGGCCAGCCACAGAGATTTTCATGTGGGGGGCTTGATTATTTCCTTCTTAGTTTTAAAGTTGTTCCATGAAGTGAGTTGAGCCCATGGGAAATTACTCAGCTACAGGGCAGCGCTGGAAAAATCTTGGCTGTGGTGGGCCTTCCATTTTTAAGAGACTTTGTCTAGACAGGTTAACTTGAAGTTAACCATCTTACTTCACAAGAACCAAGTTCTCAATCCATTTACATTCTTTATTACTCCAAATATATCCTAAGGCTCAAAAGATTCAGGGAGGGAGGTCAACATTATTTTAAAATTATCAAAAGGACTGGGAACATAAAAATCACAAGTCAGTGTCTTTGGTTGGAGAATGTCTGGATTGTGTTGTAGTTTGACTTCTTCTGAACCTCTCTTATGAGAAATGTCTTATAGAAGCATTCCATCTCAGAGTTCCTTAGCCACTCATTTTCCTCTTCACTTTCTATCCCTAGTTTGTCTCTTCATCGAGGTATCCATTAAATACGAGATGATTAACAGGGGTTTTGAGTGTATAAACACCTTTACATGTTGGCATTAGCAGAAAGGGCAAGGCTGGACTTAATTTTCTCCTGTGTGGCCCTTAACAAGGGTTAAAAAAAACCCCAAAACAAACAGGGCTCAAGGCTGCTTTTGGAAGGAAGGCAGTGAGAACCATTTCGTGCCCCTCATTTACCATCTATAAGGGATGTGCCTTCCAGGGTTGATGCAGGGGCTCTGGCTTTAATCATAAGCTTCATGTGGTAGAGACTGTGTCTCTGGTTATCGACTATGTTGATTACCAATTCTGAGACCAGTGCTGATGGTCTTATTTTAAATATGGATGAACTTCTGGTTGGGGTGTGTGTGTGTGTGTGTGTGTGTGTGTGTGTCTGTAATTGATAGAGCAAAGATACTGGTAAACCACGCTTTACATAATAGATATTTCTTAAAGGACATATTAAGTCTTTAAAAGTAAAATCAAGTATATATTTTAAATGCACAGTGAGCTTGAGATTTCTTTTTTATTGAAGTTGACGTACAATACTGTATTAGTTTTAGGTTTACAACAAAGCGATTTGATATTTAAATACCCTACAAAATGATCACTATTTGTCACCACGCCAGGTTGTTTGACTAATATTCCTTATGCTGTACATTATATCCTCGTGACTTACTTATTTCATACCTGGAAGTTTGTGCCTCTTAGTCCCCTTCACCTGTTTTGCTCATCTCACTGCCCTCTTCCCTCTGGCAACCATCAGTTTGTTCTCTGTATCTATGAGTCTGTTTCTGCTTTGTCTGTTTGTTTTGCTTTAGAGATTCCCCATATAAATGAAACCATATCTTATTTGTCTTTCTCTGCCTGACTTACTTCACTTAGCGTAATACCCTCTAGGTCCATCTATATTGTCACAAAAGACAAGGTTTCATTCTGAGTTTGCTTTTTCAAAGATTTCCTTTTTAAACATAGCAAATTCCTTATCCATTTTTTGAAAAATAAATGTTTTTGACTTTTTTTAAAAAGCGAGTCATGCCTCTCCTCTAGTATCTGGTTTACCTTCAGCAATTTATTACACACTACGTACATTTTGGAGTTAAAATGAAAATGTACTCCTCATACCACATTTTAACCTTGGCTTCAGTTTTGATTTTTGAAGTGTGTTTTCATGGGAAAAAAAGTACCTAGGTAATGAATCTTTATATTAGATATAAGGATCACTACCTTTTTAAGTGGGCAAATCCATGTGTATAAATAGAGAGGCAGTCTTTTTGAAAAGAAAGGAGAACGAGCTTTGCATTTACTGCATTGGGTTAAATTCCAGTTTCTTCATGTGTTCTGTGGTCTTGGGTAAATTGCTTAGCCTCCCTGAGCCTTGGATTCTTTGCTAAACAGTGTGACTAATCAGGTTCCTGTGACTTAGTTGAAGCCCCCATGTAATTCAGAACCTCTGTAAAACAGATAGCCAGGAAAAAAGGGTTGGCCTGTGTGCCAGTGTTGGGAGAATTTGGGCTTCCAGCATCCAGGGTTGTCCATGGTCTGAGATGGAAATGGGCATCTTTCACTCCACACAGGTACAGGCGGCCCAACATGTCCTTGCTTTTAAAAATGGGGAATTGTCACTCTAGAGGGGAATTATTATCTAACTTGTTTTAGGAGAACCAATAAGTGAAAGTAATTATCAAAGCAAAAAGAATGTTTAAGAGACATGTATTTGCAGTTTTAAAGTAACTTCTCTGAGTTCTGACATATAATGTGTAGTTGACATAGACATTAAGGGAACAGAAAAGTCTGGACTGGAAGGGAAATATTTAAAAACAGGCCATGAGGGCTTCAATCATTATACCATAGACAATTTGGCGAAAAGCCCTATTTGCGATGTGTGTTTGCCCATTGATGTTGCTTTGGTAGGTTCTACAGAATGGTCAGATTGTGACCACTGCATGGAATTTATATCTTGGGGCTTGGTTATAAAGTCCATCTCAGAACTCATGTCTCCCTCCTGCATCTGCTGCCACCACTCCTGATCCATGCAGTGAGTTTGGTGGGCTTTGAGCCTCTTGGGGAAAGAAGCAAGGTGATTCAGCTTGGCATTCTTTGTGATCTCAGCCTCTGTCTTCTTCAGTTCTGGAGCTGAGGTTGGGGAATTGGACACTGCCTATGGCGGTTGCCAGAAGTCCACCAATTTCTAAGTGGAATAAGGCTTCCTGAGGGTCTGACCACTGACCACAGTGAGGATAGGAGCAAAGGGCAGTGGGCGCCCCCAGATAGCAACTGATCTGAGGGTTAGAGGTGAAGATAGGGTGTTAGGGTTTTTCAAACTCTTGGTCTTGACTCATTAGGGTTGTAAAATTAATTACTGGGTGGAGTATAGCCTTTTTAAGTAACTGCAAAAGGATGCTAGCAAGGTGACTCAGTTGGTTGGAGCATTGTCCATGCACCAAAATGTTGGGGGTTTGATCCCTGGTCAGGGCACACCCTGGGCTGTGGGCTTGATCCCTGGTTGGAGCGTGTACTGGAGGCAACTGATCAGTGTTTCTCTTTCACATTGATGTTTCTGTTTCTCTCCTCCTCTCTCTCTCCCCTTTCCTCTCTATAAAATCAATAAAAATATATCCTTGGGTGAGGATAAAAAAATAATTTAAAAAGGTGACAATAGAAAATAGAGTATATCACACATTAGGTAAAAATAAATTCTGTTTTCTGAAATTTTATTTTAGTTTTATATATATGTATATTTTGGTATACCCATAGGTAATATATACACATACATATTCTGCCTTGGGTTGTGATAGAAAACCTTTTTCATTTAGGCTGTGGCAAATTTTCTTTTAGAATGCAGCATGTGGCAAAAATGTTCAGTAGTCACTACTTTTTATGACCAAAAAAAAAAAAAAACAAACCAAAACAAAAAACAAGCCCAATTACAAAATTTGCAAACCACAGAGTGTGTTTTTTACAAAAACACACACGTGCATGCATACTTAAGTGCTTCCCCCAAACAACACACAAACCTAGTATCTTTAACGCTAATAGGAATAAAGCTCAGTTGAAACCACCTCCTCCTCAGCTGTGTAAACCCAGGGCAATCTAGGGAGTTCAACTAGGGCTGTTTGGTCTCAGCGCTTCTGTGTCACTCGAGAAGGCTGGAGTGAAATATTGGGATCCATTATTGGGATGCAAAAGACTGTATCTTGGTAAACTGCCATCTAAAGGGGCGGGGCATTCTTGAGGTCCCTTCTGATCATTCTGGGAATGATCAGAAAAAGGAACAGAGAGAAAGAGAGGGGTTTTAGGGAAAAATGGAGCTATCAAACATTGCTGCCCTAACACCTGAACCCTGAGGAGGCGGTGGAAGTCGATAATGAGGGACACAGCAGAGAAGATCTCCTTGCAGTCAGTAGTTCTGTTTGTGTAAATTTCTAGATGAGGAATTCATGCCAGGATGCGGCTGCCTAAATGCTACCATCTTGGACCTTGTGAACATGGCTGGCTGAAGCGGCTGATGCCATAATGAATCTGACGGGGCATCTATAGCGAAAGAGGGGAAGGAAGGCTTAGCCTGGTCCACTGGAGTGTATGAATGCATAATGGGATGAAGCAAGGAGAAGGGAAAATTGGGCTAAATATTAAGGAGGGAAATTACCTAAGTGAAAGATCTATTAGATAGTGGAGTGGTCTCTCCAGGGGGACATGGAGCTGGAGTCATTTATAAGTCTTTGCTAATCTCCCATTTCAGACAGCTGCTACCAGTTCATTGTAGTTAGCTTTCTAGTAACCCATAGTGGACAGACTCCAGGGTCACCCCCATGGTCCTTTCCTCTGGTGTTCTCACCCTTTGTAATCATCTCCCAGTGAGAGAGGCAGTGATCTGTGACTTGCTCCTATCAATGGCACACAGCAAAAGCGAAAGTACCTGCGGGATTACATGTATGCGATTCCGTTACACAAGACTGTAACTCTGACTTGCTGAAAGACATTCTCCCTCGCTGGTTTTGAAGAAGCAAGCTTCCACACTGTGAGTTGCCTATGTAGAGGACCATTTGGCAAGGAACTGAGGGTGGCATCTAGATGACATCAAGCAAGAAATGGAAGCCTTCAGCCCAACAGTCTGTAAGGAACTGAATGCTGCCAACAACCATGTGAGCAGGGAAGTGAATCCTTCTCCATTCGAGCCTCAGGTGAACCCCCCATCCCTAACAATACGGTGATTGTTGCCTTATAGGGGATCCAGTGAAGGCATGCCTAGACTCCTGATCCCCAGAAACTGAGATCTGAAGTGTGCGTCGTTTTAAGCTATTTGTTATAATTTGGTAGCTAGCAGTAAGTAACACAACCAGCCTCATGTAGATGCATTTCTTTCATTTGGAAACCTGGTTCGGAGTACTCTTAATCCAACACCAGGACCAGGAGAAAATGAGGCTCTCTTTTGAACATGAAAAGGTTTAGTTTGAATCCACAGGGCCACGGAATTCAGCTCTTTACAATCTATTGGTGCTAAATCATGGCTTATTCCTTGAAGTCAGAGTTCTCTGTCCTTTACTTCCACTCACTTGGTCACCAACTTTCAAACAAATTTACAGGACAGGTTGGGTAAGAGTCAGGGTGGAAGCCTGTCTAATTATCTCTGTTTATATCCGAAAATGTTTTTCCATGTTTTAACTTGTAAATTGGTTACTTAAAGTCTATATTACAACTTAGTCAATAAGTGAGTAATCAAAGATTCCACTCTCTAAAAAGGTCCTTTTTATTTAAAATAGATTGTTTGTATAGATTATGTATGTTTTCATAAGGGTTGATGAAGGCCCTCCAAAAAAAATGGAGTCAAATAATTTTTTGTAAGTCTAAGTGATCTTAATGCTTTTTATCACTGAATTTTGTGGAGTTGGCAGTTTTTCTGTGCAGTGAAGTTGTGCCTTTGCATTTCAAAGCCAAATAGAAATAAAATAGATTGTGTAATTTTGCATTGTGCTTTGTACTATCGTTCTATTTTAATAAGTGATTGATGGTATCAGTAGCTTTTACTTTATAAAATAATTGCTGTTTAGAAAAATTGGCTTTGTATCAAATCTCATTTTTTTTCAACTGATTCCACAAAGTGTTACTTGGAGATCCATTAAAAAAGTCACCAAATGATGAGTTGAAAATGTTATATGAAGACAATGTTAACTTGGTGGCCAAGGTCTGTGGGCTCCAGGAGATATATTGGGTGTGCTTTTGCAATTATTTTAGAAATACAAGACACTTGGCTGCACTTTTCTATTATCACCTCCTTTATCTCTACCTACTCTAGACCAGGGAACACATTTTACTTTGGAGAATGTTCTTTTTCTGCACTCAAAGCATTCAAAATTTAGCCCTTTTTCAGATTACTTTGTCAGGCTCATTTCCAATGTCTAAGAGAGCTGGCCTGCAATCTGGGTTCCACCATTAGGTGCCGCTCTTTAACATAGGATATATAGCACAGTGATTTTTTTTCTTTCTCTTTCCCAAACTAGTTTGAGGGAACAGAAGCACCCGTGCTTTTTTAAGTTTGCATATTAGGATTCTGATACATTTTCATTTGAATAAATACTTGCTCTTCTTAACAAGTTAAAGCCATAGCCCTAACCTGAAAATTTTCCAAGTTTGATATTTAAGTTATGGTAAAATAAATTGCTATTCTAGTTATGCTACAAGGCTTCACTTTTTAGACTAAATTTTTTTTTGAAAGGGGAAAACGATCTTTTTTGTAGCAAATATATATATTTGAATATAGCAGATATATTCAAAATGAATAAATAGCAAAACATCTTTGACATAAATTTTTTGTTGAAATTTTTAGTCTCTTTTTAGTGAGTAAGGTAGAAATTACCTAGATATTTTGGTTTCGCTGGTAACTACATTTTACAGGTGCAACTGAATTTTTGAAAGAAGCAAAAATATGCCATTTGTTAAAGTTTTATGAAAAGGAATGCTACAGAAGAAAGGACTTTTCTTGAAAGGGTGGGATTTCTGATCTTTGTACTTCTACATTAGACTAGGGATTAACAGCTTTGGCGGCGGCAGCCGCTTTCTGGGGCTGGGGGCACGTGCACAATAGATCTGAGACAATAATTCAATGCTGACATGGTCTCAAGTTCCATGAAAATTTGAAGTAGGATGTCAGAGTGGCTCAGCCACGATGTTTTGTGACACTAAGCAGCCAGTAGTCCTTGGCCGAAGCTGTGGGACTCACAGGTTAACTCTGGGTGCTCCATTAAAGCTATCGGCTCATCTGTATCAGTTCCTGGAAAGCTACCTGGGCAGGGAAAGATAAGAGTTAAACCTGGGGTGTGAAAGAGCGGTGTAATAAAAATAATAAAACCACAGAACTCACCATATTTCAACATGGAGAGTCTTCTATTCAGGTAGGAAATTATCTTTATAGGATGATTCCCCCCCTACTTTATTCTTTACCTTTTTTCTTTATAAAAAAATATTTGCTGATTTCAGAAAATTGTTTCCTGTGAATGAAACTCTTCACTTCAGGGTTGATATGTTGTGACTTATGAAAATTTGAAATACCTGTTATGGATCAGCTCTCACTTAGCAAGGGCTGTATTTGTCAGGTGACGATTGAAGCTGTAAATCAGTATTCGGGGATCTGGAATTTCCTATAGTGAAGCAAATAGCTGCAAACATCAGCTTTAAGAATAAAATAAAATGAAACAAGCAGTAATAATAATAAAAAAAAAACCCTTGACAGGCAAATTTGGTGTTACATGTTATGCATTTCTCTTCAGTCTCTCAGACTTTCTGAACACTATAATTTGTTTATGCTGCTGCATCACTATCATCAAAGATATAGGACTTTATTAGCTCTTCTCTCTTAGGAATGTCTTTTTTTTTTTTAAGAGAAAGGAATGCATAAAAGTTCAGCCACATGAATCTGTGTGTAATCACTCTTCCTTGCAAAAGTTTTCTATTTCTTTGGCATGAGAAGGACAAGAAGGAGAAAAGAATATAAAGCAAGGAAGGAACAGTATGAGAGGGAAGAAGAGCGGGAAGGAGGAGGAGGAGGAGAAAGAAACCTAAGGGAAAATTACAGTTTTCCTTTTGAAAAAGTTATACACTAAGGTGACAATATTGTGTCATGGGGATAAGATATTTTTTTCAGACCTCCATAGTGACCTACACTTCCAGGTTGAAGAAGTAAGTGACTCACAATTAGAGCATAATATTTATAAACAACAATTTAATTTCTTTATCACCTGTGAAGACTTTGTCCTTACTGTGGAACGTGGCTGAATGGTCTCCTTATTTCTAATTGAAGTGTCTTGAAATATTTGAAAGGAGTTAAGGTGAGATCAAGTGAGAGGTGGTAGAAAGGCGACTTTAACTGCCTGTTAGGCTGGAGTAGTGCATTATTAATGGCCTAAGATGATTGTTTAGTCTCAAGTCTCAAGTCCTTATCTACTTTTGCTCCCCAGAGGTTGAGATCAGCCCCTGAGACAGTTGTCCAGGATGCAGAGTCCAGCTCAGGTATTAAAGGGCGACTTCCAACAAGTGGTGGAAAATCCTGCACTGGCTGCCTTTCTGTATGAATGAGCATTTGGTCTCTAAATCGAGATATGCTCATCAGCTTTTCAAAACAAAAATGTGATGGCCATGCCA
Organism: Mormoops blainvillei; assembly: GCA_004026545.1. NCBI lineage: Eukaryota > Metazoa > Chordata > Mammalia > Chiroptera > Mormoopidae > Mormoops > Mormoops blainvillei. The sequence continues at coordinate 8,161 of PVJD01009100.1, read as the reverse complement.
TTTAGCCAGAGGTTATGAAGGCAAGTTGGACTTTTCATCTGGTACTCGCTCCCGTTCCTGAGCAAACACCTAGATGTCCTCTTTTTCTATTATGTTTACCGCCACTTGTCATCTCAGTATTCACTCTTTTGTTACCCTTTCTGCTTGTTCTGTTTTTTTCTTGAATTACAGATGAGGGGAGGTAAAGGCGTTGCTAGATAAGAGTGGCTGGGTCCCTGGGGTGTCAGGCTCCACCTGGAGACCAGGAAGGCGATCCTGGCCTTGCTGTGAAAAAACCGGAGTCCACTCTGCCTTGTGCCCAGAGAAGGGTCTGAAAGGAGCTCACTGGCTTTTACTGAAGGCTGTGAGGCAGAGGAGCACTGAATTAGGAGGAGAGATTGAGGGCTCGGACGGAGAAAGATGATTCTGCTTTGAAGCTCTTTAATGCTTCCTGCCCGGCACAGGATGCTGTCTGGATCTGGGAGTCTTGTAATTGCTTGACATTCCTGACAGGGTTTGTAGCCTATTGGCAACTTAGCCAGATGTGGAAAAGCTTCTCTTAAGTTAGAACAAAAATGCCCTGCCCAATCACAAAACAAAACAAAACAAAACAAAACAAAATAAAACAAAACAAAACAAAAGCAAACAAACAAGCAAAAACCCAAAACCAAACCAAACCAAAACAAAAACCCCCCCTAAGACCCTGACTTCCGCCTTGCTTCTCCTTGTGACACACAGAGAGGACAGCTGAGGAGGAAACGGGGTTTCTGTAGCTGGGGCAGAGTACAGGGCTAGGTTGGCAGAGACTGTGCTGTTGTGGTGTGAGATCGGGAGACACCAAACACCTGAACGGGGGGACAGGATCTTCTCCTAGCAAGCCACAAACACTGCCTTCCTCCCCAGGCCTCTCCCTCAGGGGGGCTTCACATTTCATCTGGTCCCTGCAGAAATTCATCTGTTTTTCAGACCCTTCCTGTGGGGCTGCTGGATAATGTTCTTGGGACATGGCTTTGTCTGGCTGTGAGAACCATCTGGCAAAGGGCTGAAGGGTGGGAATGCAGTAAGGCCACTCTTTCTCCAGGTTAGGTCTGGCCACAGCCTCCAATTGGTGGTAGCTCTTCATTCCTGAGACTGAAGGGCAAGGAAACAGGGCACAGGAGAGCTGGGAGAGAGCCTCCCCATGCTGTACCAGCTTAGCTTTTCATGGTCGGAGAAGAGGAAAGCTGAGTGATAACAAAGGCTAACTATCAACTGCAGAAGCCTCCTCTGTTACCCTGGAGCAGTTGTGCCTAAATCACCTAGAGAGTTTGTTAAGAGTTGAATTTCTGAGCCCCACTCCCAATGTTTCTGATTCAGCTGCCTGAGGCGGGCCCGGGATTCTGCACACCTAACAAGCTCCCAGGTGCTGCGGATGCTGCAGGTCTAGGGACCTGCCTGTGGAACCACTGAGGCTGGGGTGACTCTGGCCTATTGCATAACTTGATCCGTCTCCTCTCTGTGGGTAACTCTGATCTCATGGTACTGTGTTATCTTTCCGCATGTTTGCTTACTTGTTGAACTCCGTGGTCCCGAGGGAATTTCTCTATTTCTGGGGTGGTGCTGGGGCAGGCTAAGGGAGTTAAGAAAGATTTTGTGGAAGGGTGATTTTTAAGATGATTTATCACAGGCTTTGATGTGCTTAGAACCATAGAATTTTAGAGTATAAGGAAAATTTAGAGCTGACCTAATCCAATCAAGTCATCCTATAAACAGAGAAGCTAAACTTCAGACACAGCAAGCTCATAAGATCACACGAGATTGCCCAAGATCACACAACTAGCTGCCTTATACTTCAGTTAATTGACCCCGTTGTCTCCAGGATTTATCAAGCATTTGTTCACGATGTGCTAGTATTATCTCCCTGTATCGTCTAATATAATTCTTAGACTAACCTTACGAGGCAGTACAATTATTGTTCTCGTTTTGCAGGTGCAGAACTGAGGCTCTGAGAGGTAAATTACTTACCTTGGTCGCATAGCTAGTGAGGGAGGAGCCAGGCAACGTGACCAGAGAATGAACTATTGACCGTTACGCTGCTCTGCCTCACGTGTAGTTGGTAAGAATGAGTGCTCAGTTTCTGACAAGTTCAGTCTTTCATTACGTGACGTGGGGAGTCTCTTATTGCACAGAATTTTGAGGGCCAAAATAGGAAACTTGTATTCGAGCCCTTTGAGACTGTGAAACATGGTAGGACTGGATGATACCATTGGGAAAATGGATTTTTATTCTCTAAAGCATTTTCACAGACATTGCTTTTCCCTTCAGCTGAAATTCCCTTCCTTGTTGCATCCACAGCTACCTAGGTCTCGCTGTTACAGCTTCTATTGCCCTCCCCAATACTCCTGTGCTCCTCAAATATGTATGCATTTTCTTTTTACTTTTTAACTCCTTCGTATTTGAACATTGTAAGTTGTTGGCTCACACATCCGTAGGCTATACTGGATTGCAGGTGGGGACCCTACTGAGCCCATGTCCATACTCCCAAGAACGTTACGCAGAGGGACCGTCCATGCTGGCTGACTTGGAGGTGTTCACATGCTGCCTCACCGGAACTGGGCTAGGTGGGCTGAGCCTTGGGACAGCCCAAGGTCCCCTGAGTTCTTGGTAAGACTTTGCCAGGAGCTTTGTCTTCTGAGCTCCTGTCCACATTGTCTCCCCATGTCCTGGGTCAGTGGGATGGAAAATTGGGACTGACCTGACTTTCCCTTGCAATTGCCTCAAGGTCCAACTAACCTTTGGCAGATCAACCATGAGTTATTCTTTCTCATATATCTAGGTGCTTCTGAAATGATCAGGGAGCTTTCTGGGGCCACCCCACTTCTGATCTCTTGAAATTTGGCAAAATTGTACCTCTGATGGGGTGGAGCCTTTCTGGAGGAGGAAGAACATTGACCTAACAGAATTTCCGATTTTGTGACCGCAGATGGGTTTTTGAATGAGGAGGGCAGGACCCGGGCAGGAAGAGCTTACTGCTGCTCTCTCCCGCTACACACACTTCCCAGATATCTCTATATCTATATCTCATCTATGTCTATATCTGTCTCTGTCTCTGTGCCTATCTATATCTATGTATCTATAAATGGATATGTATGGTTATGGATACATATATCCATACATATGGATATATATGGTTATGGCTGTTTTGGGGCTGACTGAATTTTTCTCCCTCCTAAGCTGAGCCTCCTTGGGGAACATGGCCCCAGTGGTAATTCTGGAGTGTTTGAATTAGTCTGTGTCATTCCACACTCGGGGCTTTTTCCCTTTCTCTTCGTTGTTCCTGCCAGCTCTCTCGTTTGCTCTGTCTTCTCAGCTAGGGATAAAATACGGTTTATACTTGCTGGCTTGGAGGGGATGATTCGCTAGAGGCTGAACCCTTCAGGAATAGTTTACTGACACAGGAATGAAGACGAGCCGTGTCCACCTCAGTGTACCCTGCATCTTTCAAAGGCAGGGTGAGAGCCAGCCCCTCATGCGCGCTGCAGCCTCTTGGAGAGCTTTATGGCAATGGCTCCCCTCCCCTGTTCGACACGGGGCGTGCTCTTGCTCACTTGAGTGAGCGTGGGTGCCACGAGCAGAGACAAACTTGAATGTGAGCCAAGCAGCCACTTTGGCTCTGGCTACTCAGATCAGGCAGCAAACAGGTGATGTCAGACCAGTGTGGGCGGGCCTCGCACCGGGGTCCTGAAACATGAGAGGCTCCTGTACTCTCTTGGGAAGGAATACTTTTATTTCAGGCTCCTCATTTCTTAAATGGATGCAATCGGTCTGCTTTTCGCTGGGAAATGAACCAGAAGGGGGTGCGGAGGAGTAGTAAGGTCCTCTGACGGCACTTTGGAAACCACAAGGCTCAGAGTCCCAAGGGGCAGGCTTAGCGATACAGATGCAAAGTCCTGTGCTTTTCCAGGCAGATGAACCCCAAATTTGCCCCCTTTCTTCCACTCTCAGCCTGTCAGAGTGGAAGTAAGTGGTGGAAATCTTGAATCTCTTCTCAGTTATTAAAACAAAATAAATTATTTTCAAACCATAAATTATCATGAGGAACAATTTGCCTATGACATAACACCATGTCTGGTAGAGATACAGTTGATTCCCAACATAGCTGAGAACTGTTCTTCTGACTTACACAGTCTGCCTTTGATAATGGATAACCCTGTACAGTTCCCTGTTTTGGGTTCGAGTGCCGTCTCCCTAGCAATATTGTAGGACTATGGTATTAGGGCTGGGAGGAATATTAAAGTCATTTAGTTGAATTCCTTTATTTAATGGATGAGGAGTGTGTGGTTTGCAGAGGTAGGTGACTTGCTCAAGGTCACACAGTGTATTATGAGCTGGTAATGGAACCAAGTCTCTCAACTCTTAGGCTAGTACTCTTCCCCCTTTCCGATGGCATCTGTGTCCTTGTGGTGTGCTGGCCATATATCCTGTTCAGAAAAGGGTCCTGTTCAGAAAAGGGTCCAGGGAAGGAGATACCAAATCTTATCAGGGCACCACTTCCATGCAAGGAAGAATGAATTAATAAATAGGGGTGAAATTGCACTGGGGTTTTACCATATTGCCTAATCCTTAATATAGTTGGCATTTCCACCGTGGCCTTCTTTATATTTGAGAATATTTGGAGGGAAATCAAATGTCCTAAAAGTGGATTGATAAAATAAATTATGGTATACTCCTATAATGCATTATTTCAGTTATTTGAAGTGATACTGTAGAATAATAGATATCAACATGGGGAAATAATCAGTAGAATATTATGTGTAAAGTAGAAGACTACTCAAGCAATAGGGGTATAACCTTAGTTTGGAAAGAAAAATAATTCATGCATAGAACAAAAAGGATACCAAAATATTAACAATTGTTATCTCTGGGTATTAGATTATGGTACAATCTTTATTTTTTTCTTTTCTATATTTCTAAGTTTTTGTCAATGAAGATTTATTACTTTTATATCAGGGAGAAACAAAAGATGTTATTATATATTTTTTAAAAGAAGCCTTCATGGGGAAGATTTATACACAGTCCTCCCAAAAAGCCTCTTGGGAATGTATACTGTCCCATAATACAAATTCAGATTTTAATGTGGCTCGGAAAACTGGATCCAGGACATAGGAGCTCTGATTAAAGCCTAGGAAAGGTGAATTCAGAATTTAAATTCTCCTTTCTCTATTGGTTCCAAGCCGGATCATTTGCTCCCTCTCTCTGTTCTCAGTCTTCTTGTCTTTCTTATGGGTACAGTCCATCCGCCTTCCCTGGGGGCGGGAAGGCGTTCTCTGTGGGGAGGTGCTTAGCTCACACTCATAACCACCTGGTAAATCGTAAATCCTCAGCTATAAAGGGCCTAAAGTGAGTCAGTGGTAATGACCGAAGCAACCTGCCGGCTTCGGGGTGTAAAAGAAAGATATGACTGGGTCCTACTACTCAGTGTTTGCCTGCTGTGTTGGAAGTGAGGCATGGAGATCCCCTCAGTTGGCACTTGGCACAAAATAATCTTTAACTGAACAGGCTTTGCCTTCAAAAAACTGATCCGGGAACTTTGGGAGAGTCTGAGGTTTCTGTCACCAGGGTTTAGCCCTTCAAACCCTTTCCAGGGAAAATATTTGCTGTCGGGGCTCAGCTTGACCTTTCTCAGACAAAGAGGATCTGGAGGGCCCCTTAGCCTGCACCCACAGGTGAACAAAAGAATCCGAGGGCCCCAGTGGTAGGTCCAAGTGGACCAAAAATCAATGGATGGATTCTTCTCCCTGTCTCTTGAGGGCTTCCTGAGACATTTGAGAAATGTGAAAATATTTTTTTTTTGCAACCAGAAAAACTGCCAAGTCGAGAGCAGGGCGAAGAGAGACCTCTCTCCCACCAACCAAGCGATATAAAAAAACGCAAGCTTTTCTCAAGGACGGGCCTAACCTGGCTCTGATAACTGGACCTGCACAACTTGACCTGACCCTGGAGGATCTGAAAGGCTAATCTGCTCACTCCTTTCCCAGACAGTCACAGGTCGGGGCTGCTGGTTCATACAGTCTACACTATGGAAAAGAGCAACCCGATTACAATTGGTTTTAAAGCCTCCCTGGAGCCAGGAGTGAGGCGTCTTCCATTGCACGTTGGAGCTGACCACCAGGATGACCCCAGCATCCAGCCTCAGGGGTAACTGTTTGACCTTTAGCAGCCGAGCCGTTGGCAGGGTGGGTCTTCCTGGACCGCCTGTGACCTCCCTCTTTAATCACCGTTGCTCTAGGGAGTCTGAAATGAGTCTTGCAAATGGAGCTAATGACAAGTCTCAAAAGCCTCTACTGGTGACATCCTCATGGATTTTGATGGCTCAGCTCAGATGCTACTTTTGCTACCCCTCTCTCATCCTCCCCACCCCACTCTTTCCTGTCTCCACAGCCAGTGTCTTGTACCTGGGGTCAGCCCTCACTTCTTCTGCTGTGCATTTCGGTCGATTGCCTGCCTGTCCTTCTACACCCTGCAGCTGTCAGCCCCACAGCACTCCTTGCTGTACTTGCCTGATACAGGTTTCCACTGAATGCCTAATGGTTTGAAATAAAAGGATGGGGCTCCGTGGTGCTGGGCTCCAGCTTTGCTGTTTGCTTTGACCATTCCTGGTCCTAAACAAAATTTATTCTCTTCTCCTTAATACCTAACCTGGTATGGGAGGCTGAGGCAGTCTGTAGATTAAGTAAAAAATGAGAATTTAACAAGAGGAATAGATCATGGCCCCCAACTTGCAATGGAGCTAGAGTGAAAGCATTAGTCACTTCTAGCCATGCTAGAAGTCATGGGTTAGGTCAAGGGGACTATTCTCTCTCCTTCCGGAGGAGGGAGAATTTCCCGTAGAGCCTTAGCAATGGGAAGGATTCTGGTGAACTAGTCTATAATTTTCCAAACAGGTGCAAGAAACAACTTGGGGTCTGTGTCAGAAGAATTAAATTCATTTTCTAACACTGACTTGCAATAAGGCCTTGGACAAGCAAGCCACCTAGCCTCTCCAGCCTTGTATTTTTAAAAATGGGAGTCATGAAAAAAACCTGCTTGGCTTTCCTTATGGAATGCTTATGACTAGAAGAATGGGAAATCTTTTGCAAATGATAAAATCGTGTATAAATATTATTTCTTATTACTCCTTTTATCAGCAGACTGTGAGGTTGCAAGATCTGCTTCCATGATTGCAAAGGCACTGCACACTTTTGTCTAGGGCTTTTGGTGGTCTGACTGTTTATAGAACCCTGTGGCATCTTTCTAATGTGCTCTGATTTTTGCATGAACTTCAGCTTATTTCAAAGTATTCTAGTGCTTTAAAAATTGTCTTTTAATGATAATTCACAATTATCAATACATTTTATATCATTACACAATACCACACACCTAAGTTTTGGTTACATACAAATACATATCAAAGCAAAAGTTTCATAAAACCAAATACCCTTCTTATTTACATCACATCAGTCTTTTCTTTCCTATCCAACCATTTCAATTGAAAAAGAAATCTGGCTGCAACCTACTAAATGCGTTTCATATTTTAATGAAAGATATTATTCTATATATTTAAAAACTGTCCTAGACTGCATGAAGAGCCATCTAAGAAGACAAGACATGCTCAACAGCAAACTAGAGAAGAAGATAGCCGACGCGACCTAAGTGAACTTCAGACTGTAAAATTGGTAGTTTAGAGGAGGAACAGGTTCAAGCCAGTTCCTAAAGTTTTCCTGGAGGAGGTTAGCATGAATCTAGGCTTTCAGCTCCTGGTACACAGTAGTAGGTGAACAAAATAAGAGAACTGAGTGGAATAATGTTGGTAAGGAAGAAAAGCAAGTAAAAGCAAATAGGCTGACCGTGGCAAAAATAAATAAATAAATAAATAAATAAATAAGAAAGATTGGTGGTGTTTATTTTTCCTTGTTAATGGATACATTAAATATTTCCCCTTGTAGTCCAATAAGGATACCATAGAATAGAACAGAACAATCAATCAACCAATCCTTCTTTTTTCTTTTTTTTCCTTTCCTTTCCTTTCCTTTCCTTTCCTTTCCTTTTCCTTTTCCTTTTCCTTTTCCTTTTCCTTTTCCTTTTCCTTTTTCTTTTTCTTTTTCTTTCTTTTTCTTTTTCTTTTTCTTTTTCTTTTTCTTTTTCTTTTTCTTTTTCTTTTTCT
>PVJD01009099.1:0-66165 GCA_004026545.1 Mormoops blainvillei | reverse complement strand
CTTTCTAGGGATCTGTCCGTCCTTGTGTGTCTATCCCTCTGGGAATGTACAGTCTTAGTGCACCTTTGTTGACCTTGCCCCTGTGTGTACGTGCATGCTCCCGCGTGGCCTCTGTGCCTGACTTTGCCCCCTAGCCGGCATGGGTGTCTGTCTCTGTGTGGGTGCCACCTCTGTGTGTGAATACATCAGTGTGCACAGACGGTGTCATCAGAGGGAGATGCGTGCACCTGGGTGTCTGCACCTGCGGCCATCTGTGTGTGAGCCCATGGGCGTCACGGTGTACGTCCTTGTGTTCTTCTGTGTGCCTCTCCTAATGATGGCAAGACAGCAGAGTGTGGTCTCCCCAGAGCCTCTCCCTTGGGTGGCAGCCAGGGTGATGTTATTTCACGAGAGCCTGCTCTTCTCTCCTGCCCCAGACTCAGTCGGACCCCTGGGGGTGGCCTCTTCTCTGCCACACAGTCTGATTTGTTTGTGTTTGACCAAAGCAAAAACCCACCCTCTTGAGGCAGCCATCCTATGATCCGCGGGTCCCAGCTGTGACCCCCGGCGAGGTCGGGAGGGACTGCCATGAGTCACTTGGCCAAGGCAGCTGTCGTGCGGCAAAATGCCATCGGAGAAGGCCCTCCACATCTAACCCTTCCGTGGGTATAGTATTTTAGACCTGGCAGGCTGTGCGCTGCCATCCTGGGGCAGGCGTGGCGACTACGGTGTCTCCCTGCAAGCAATCATGCATGTGTGTGCACGTGCCATGACTCACGCATCATCCTGGCGGCCCTGGGAGCCAGGGTTCACGGTGAATGTCAGAGGCAGGCAGTGGGCGGCACAGAGCAAGCGCTGTGCGAAGGCTGCTCAGGGGAGTTCCCGACGGCCCCCAGAGAACCGCTGACCTCAAATCCACGTGTGCCCTGGGCCTTGTGTGGGAGAGTAGCGGACCCAATGGTGAGGGGGCTGAAAGGCATTTCTGGGTGCCTTTGTGCTGACTGGAGGGGAGACTGAGTCACCAAGTGCCCTGGCAACGCCCTCTTCAAATGACCTCCACGCCCAGCAGCTCTTGTGGTCTTCAGACCCATCCTTGTTCTGCCCTTTCCTTCCTGTCTGGGTGCGATGCCCACTTCACGGGCGATTCACGGGCGATTCACGGGCGAGGGAACTAAGGCTCTTAGCTACGTGTCCCGTCCAAGTCCACTTCTGAGCTCCTCTGTAGGCCGCTAGACTCCAAGTCAGGGAGGTTTGGGTGGCCACAAACCCACATTCCTCCTGCAGGGAACTGGCACGCTCTGTTCCCCCACTCCTGGGAACCCACCCAGTGGGGAGGGTCTCCTGTGCTTCTGAGAGTTCTAGGGAGGGGGTCCCTCCTCCCTCTCCCTGACACGCCATTTCTGTCATCCCCCTTACAAATAACTACAAGTAACTCATTGAATTAAAACTTGGAGCTCCCAGCTCCAACACCTCCTGACATTTCCCACCAGGCCAGAAGGTCAAAATCCCCAGCATTCACCGCCGAGCCCCCCAGCAGCAGGCACTGCCCAGGGCACACTCACCCATCCCCTACACCTCCACTCTACCTCGACCTCTGCACTGCGCTGGCAAATTCCCACGCTCTGCCCATGCCCCCGCCTGGACTGTGCCCTTCCTCTGGTAAAATTTCACTGACCCTGCTGTGAAAACTAATTGACTCTCCGGGAAAACCTTGGGCTTACTGCCGGCTCCTCTGTGATCCCAAAGCCTTTTGTTCGTAACTCTCAGAGCACTTGCCAGACAGTAGCCTCCGTTCACAGCGCTCTACCCGGTTTGGCACTCCACGTGTGAGCTCTCACCTGTGAGCCCCTCTAGGGATGGACAGGTAACTGTGACAGATGAATGACGCCTTCCCGCAGTCTAATCTCAGTAGCTCTTGCGGCAGTGCACACACCGCGGGGAAGGATGAGGGTGACCCTGGCTACGCGCGCAGCCAGGTGAGCCCCAGGGTGGGGGTCGCCGCCACCCGGCCTGCGACCCCGGCCTGCGCTGGCTGCCAGCGCCTCTTCGCCGCGGTTACCACTAGTGGCTGCTGTCGCTCGGTGAAGCCCAAGGAGACCACGGCCAGAGCGTCCACCGCGCAAGATGGTGGCTCCGGTGTCTCTGTGAGTCTGTACCGGCATGACTGGGGCTGGGCAGGGCGGGGCGGGGCTGGGCGGGGCGCCCCCTCCCAGAGCTGCCCAGCAGGGGGCGGATGACAGGCTGGGGGCCCTGCAGGCGGTAGGCAACCGCCAGCAGGGGTCCAGTACCTCCAAGAGACCCAGCTGAGGGATCCTCCCCAATGAGCCCCCCAGAGGAAGTTCCCCAGCCCTCCGAGTCCCCACCCACCACCGGAGGACGGGCTGGACATGCTGGGGACCCTAGCCTCACCTGGGGTACCAGGGAAGGGGTCGCCCACCTCTTCTTTGCCGGGAGCTTGGATGCTTTTAGTGGGGTCCCAAAAGGAAGGGGCCCAAAGGAGTCTGCGGACTACCATCCTGGGGCTAAGAAAAACCCTGTGTTTGAGGCCACATGCTGGGTGAAGTGGGGGTGACAGAGCTGCATGCTATGCCCCAGGGGCCAGCAAGTTGTGCCCCTTCCCACCCAGCCTGCTTCCCTCGGGTTGTGGTGGGGGAATAGACTTTTGCCCATTTATTTTTCTCGTTTGTTTTTTGAGTGCCACTGTCCCATAGAAGTTTCTGGGACGTTGTAAATGTTCTCTGGCTGAGCTGTGTAATGCGAAAGCCGCATGTTGCTGTGAACTGTGAATCTGAGCTGTGGCTAGTGTGAACGAGGAACTAAATTTTATTTTATTTTTTATTTAATTCCGATTAATTTTAAACAGCCACATTTGGCTAGCAACTATCAAATCGGACAGTGCAATTACAGAATCTCCACCTTTCCATGCCTCCTCCCTACCTATTCTTGATCTTTTAACAAAACCGTCCTGGGTCTGATAGTCATTTTATTCCCCTGCAGAATGGGGCAGGAGAGCCCGTCTCTAGGCGCATGGAAAGGATCTGACAAACTTGGCCTTGCACCTCCTCCCCGTTTTAAGGCCCCCTGGGCAAGGTCACGGAATCACAGGATTTTAGGAGGAAAGGCTGTGCAAGGGCAGCTGTTTTAACCACTCAGCAGGCGCCCAAGGGCCCATCCCACTGCTCTTTCTGCCTGAGAGCTCACGCTTCTTACTCATTCGCTCCCCACATTTTGTGGTGCACATGCTGGGTTCCCTTCTGTTGGGTTCAGGGATAGAGAGAGAGGGGGAGAGAGAGAGAGAGGGAGGGAGAAAGGGGGAGGGAGAGGAGAGAGAGAGAACGAGAACACACCAAAACACCAAGCAATAGAACTGCACAGAAATAAGCAGGTGTGTGAACTGCAGGGAGTGCAATGGAGGGAACAAATGGGGTAGGACAGAAAAGGGGACTTCTTAGGAAAGGACAGTTAGAGAAGACCCTGAAGAGGGATGGTTAGGCTAAGACCGGAGGAGAAGCGGAGGGCAGGAACATTCTGAAGGAAAGCACAGCATGTGCACAAGCCCTGAGGGTGGGGCTCTTCCGGCACTCGGGAGGAACCTAGAAAAGTCAGGTATAGCTGGAAGGGGAGGGCAGACAAGTGGCTGCCGGCGAGGCCAGCGATGCCTGGGCAATCGGCAGACCTGGAGCGCGATCTGGCACTGGCCTCAGAGCCACGGGCTGCAGTGGAGGGTTTTAAGCCGTGTTTTAAAAGTCTCCTCTGGCCGCCAGGGTTTGACCGGCTCAGAGATGGGTAAGAGCAGAAACCCAGAGAGCCCTCAGGAAGCAACTGGCATGGTTCAGACCAGAGATGAAAATGGCCTAGGTGAGGATGGTGGCAGCGGCGGTGAGAAAAGGTAGACCGTGGAGGTGGGGCTCAACAGGACCTGCAGACGGACCAGGTCCTGGATGTTGAAGAGAGTGCGGCACAAAGGGGCGTGTTTCTGGCCAGAGCACCTGGGCGGGAGGATGGGCCATTTCCTGGACTGGGGACAACTGGGGAAGGAGCGTATTTTGTAGGGACACGTTGAGAGTTCCATGAGACAAGCCAGGAAGTTGGCTGGATGGAGAGGTGTGGTGCCCAGAGGGGTGGCCCAGGCTGGGGTTGTATATTTCAGAGTGGCCAGCAGAGATGCTTTCGAACTCTTTGGACAGGCTGAGGTTGGGGACAGGAGGTGGAGACGACAGCACAGGCCAAGGAGTGGTTGACGTGGGGAAGCACAACCAAGGAGTGTAGAATCTTGGAAGCCAAGAGAAAAATGTGTTTCAAGGACAGTGTGGTACCAGATGCCACTTAAGGGTCCAGGGAGAGAGGACCAATGAGTTTCAACCCACACCTGGCAACACAGAGTGCCCTTCCTTACCCGAAACAGCTCTCCCTGAAATTCTACTCATCTGCCCTTATTTTGCCCACCTACTTAGTGCCAGATCCCGCACAGGGTGCTGGGTGTCGTATCAGGTGGCACGACAGTCGCTGCTTTCTCCGAGCCAGACGCATCTAGCCAACTGCCTCGGAAACAGGAAGCTCTTTTGCATAGCCAGAATAAATCCTTTCATTCTTTTAAATGACCAGCTTTGGCCGAGAAGCATCTGCGTGTCCAGCCTTGTACAGGGACTTAGAGATCCAAAAATGGACAAATATGATTTCGGCCTTCCAGGAACCAAGTGTAGAGATGCACAGAGAATTCTTGCATTCACCATATTGTATTTTGAAGAATCACCCATGGGGGATTATGAGAGATGGGAGGGCTGGTACCAGCCTAGGGGATGTCTGAGCTGCTCTCCAAGAATGAATGGGAATTCGCCAGGGAAAGAGGAGGGGTAGGGAATTCCTCGAACAGGGGATGAAGACAAGAACTAAAGTAACAGTCGTATGTGTGGGGAATGGTAAGCGTTTGGAGTTGGCCACGCAGACAGGAGTGCTGGATAGGAGGTTCTGCAGGAGTACAGAGGCTTGGGGGTGGAGGGGAACGGACGTGGCGGTGTGTGTAGACTTAGGCAACAGGACGCCACTGAAGAGGCAGAAGCAAGGGAGTGAGTAGGTGGATTGGCGTGCGGCCTTGCTCTCTGGCTTCTGCGAGATGGATGAGCTTGGGGGAACGGCTGCAGAGGTGGAAGCAGCTGCATAACCCAGGTGAGAGGGTGCAGGCCAGAGTCTGGGTGTGGCCTGTGGGGTCAGAAGGACTTGGGGGCTAATTCTGCCTTAGGCGCTTACTGCTTGTGGACCTTGGGCAAGTCACCTAAAGTCTCTGCGCCTCAGCTTCCTCCTGTCCAAAATGAGGATAACACCACCCTCAGAGTCCCTGCCAGAGGAATCTTGGTCTCCTCTTGGAGTCCCTGCAGAGTACATAGCACGGGGCCTGAGTTTGTTCACGCTTAGTACATGGTAGTTACTGTTCTTAGCAGTGGGCGCGGAGAGGAGGGGCCAGACAGGTTTGAGAGAGAATTAGGAAGCAGGGCTGGCAGGCTTTGGCCATCAGCTGGACATGGCCTTCTGGTCCTGAACTGCTGACTCTGGCCTTGCACCTTGGGTGGGGTGGTAGAGTGAGGGAAATACAGGCATCCAGCTAGATGTCTTTAGTCTGGGGCTCAGCCTCCACTTCTGGGCTGTCCTTCCCAAAACCACACTACGCATGCGTGTGCGTGTGCGTGTTTAGGGACGAGAGCTCCAGAGAAAGCAATTCTGGTTCCTCAATCCTGTGGCTCCAGAAGCTCAGCTTTGCGCTAACTTCCTTCTGATGAAATAAATGACTGTGGACTCGAGGAGTCAGTCATCCTTTGGGCGACGAGTCAGGAGGTCAGAATTGTTCTGGCCCAGAAATTATTCATGAGTCTTGAGAACCACTCTGTCTCCAGGACTCAGTTCTTCCACTCATAACACGTGGTTGCACAGATGGTGCCGGTCTTTCTGGCTCTGAGTTCTGGCTGCTTCAGCTATCAACGTGAATCAATGCCTTGTCCTGGATGGAGGGAGACCCTCAGGTGGGGCTCAGGCTGCCATACTTCCCCGCTTTGGATAGCTGCTCTATGGCCTTTTGCGTAACTCCTAATAGCCCTCCCCCATTGGGTCCAGTCCCCACCTCAGCTGGGGAGAGCTCTGTGGGCAGTGTGAACCCACGGTGCACTCCCTAACAACCCTCCCTTGTCTCTTTCATCTCCAGTCTCCCACCAGCGGAGCAGGAATAAACTTTCCCAGCTAAGTTAGATGGATGGTCCGCCTTAGCCTGGCAAACTGCCCCTCTCCTGCCTCCCCACCAACTCCCCTTGTCAAGGGAGGTGACTCTCTGTGGGGGGGAAGCTGGGGAGTCAGAGCGCTTGGGTGGGGGTTGGGGGTGCCTTGCCCCTTGAGCAGGAATGGTGCCCCCGGGGAAGAAACCGGCCGGAGAAGCCTCCAACTCCAACAAGAAGTGCAAGCGTTACTTCAACGAGCACTGGAAAGAGGAGTTCCGCTGGCTGGACTTTGACTACCAGAGGAAGCTGATGTTTTGCCTTGAGTGCCGCCAAGCCCTGGTACGGAACAAGCACGGCAAAGCTGAGAATGCCTTCACCGTGGGCACCGACAACTTCCAGCGCCATGCTTTGCTGCGCCATGTGACCTCGGGGGCCCACCGCCAGGCTCTGGCTGTCAACCGGGGCCAGCCCACTCTTGAGGGCCAGGCTGAGGGAGGAGGGGCCTACCCAGGCCTGGCAACCACCCCTACCTCCAGGAGCATCAAGGTGGAGGTGGACCCGGCCAAAGTGGCCGTGCTGACCACCGTGTACTGCATGGCCAAGGAGGATGTGCCTGCTGACCGCTGCTCTGCCCTGCTGGAGCTACAGAGGTTCAACCTGTGCCAGGCGTTGCTGGGCACCGAGCACGGCGATTACTACAGCCCCAGGAGGGTGAGGGATATGCAGGTGGGTGGCAGCCAGAGGTATGGGGGAGGGCTTGGGGAAGGAGGACATTGAGCCATCTGGCACAGTGCCAGTATGCCAGGCCCCTGGGCAGCGGCCAGAGCACTTCATTCATACCTTCCCTGGTCAGAACCTTCACTGAGAGCGTGCTGTGTACCAGGCCCTGGGCCAGCCGCTGGAAACACAGCAGCGAAGCCGCCGCCAGACCAGGTCCTGTCCTCGGGGACACAGCGGCACTCCCCTCACTACCTAGGCCAGAGAGAGCAACCTGGTGGCCCTGGGGGCTTGATTGGTTCACAGAAGTGTTTTGTTGGTTTTCACAATGTTTTGGAAAAACTTAAATTAGCTTCCAAGTCTAACAAAATGAGAGATTACATATAAAAACCTGGATTTGTTACTTGTGCTGGAAAAACTAGGTGCCGGTGCTCTCGGGGCATGAAATGGTGGAGTTGGGAGGAGGCAGGGACTTCCCCATTCCCTCTGCTTCATCCCTGGCCCAGTTCGAGCTCCGTAGGACTCATGTGGCCTCTGGGGCATGCAAACTGCAGCTCTGTCCTAGGTACTAGCTGTGTGAGTCCTAGGGGCTGGGAGGCGGGGGAACTGATCTCACCCTACAGAGAGATGAGAGACAAACAGAGCACACAGCGGGGGCCCTGTGTCACTGGCCAGGAGTTGGGACTGAACATGTCTATGAGTTAATCCCTGAGCAGGAAAGAGGAGGGAGACCCCCCTGGAATAAGGCAGATGGGTGATGCTGAAGAAACACACATATACCAAACTCCGTAGAACCTTTATGGTTCATAAAGCATCTTACACTTATAAGCACAACAACAAAAAGTTACGATTATAATTCCCAACAACCTTTCGAGGAGATTGGGGGCACCTATTAGCCTGATTTCAGAGCCGAAGAAACGGAGGCTCAGAGAGGTAAAATGACTTGCCCAAGGTCACACACCCAGTAAGCGGCAAGGCTGGGGTTAGTCCCTAAGTCTGTCTGACTCTGAGGCCTGTGCTCTCTCTGTCACCCTGTCCTGTCTGCCTCCCCTTTTCTGGACAAGCCTAACTGTCCCCCTCCCTTTCTCTCTCTGGCTGTCCCAGGTGGCCATTGCCAGTGTCTTGCACACAGAGGCCTGCCAGTGCTTGAAGGCGTCCCCGTACGTGGGGCTGGTGTTGGACAAGACCAGGGACTGGCCTGAGTCCCACAGCCTGGCCTTGTTTGCCACTTCGGTGTCCCCCTGCGATGGCCAGCCTGCCACCACCTTCCTGGGAAGTGTGGAGCTACAGGAGGGCGAGGCCACTGCTGGCCAACTCCTGGACATCCTGCAGGCCTTTGGTGTGTCTGCACCCAAGCTAGCCTGGCTCAGCTCCAGCCTCCCCAGTGACCGCCTGGGGAGCGTAGGCCTGCAGCTCCGGGCCGCCTGCCCACTGCTCATGGAGCTACACTGCCTCCCTGGCCGGCCAGATCCCGAGCCCCCTGCCTACCTGGGTGAATACGAAAGTGTCCTGGACTCCCTGTTCCGCCTCCACCGTGGCCCCAGTTGCCACATGGTCCCTGAGCTCCAGGCGGCACTGGACCTTGCAGCTATCGACTTGGCAGGACCACGGCCAGTGCCCTGGGCCTCCTCGCTGCCTGTCGTGGAAGCAGTGGCTGAGGCCTGGCCTTGCCTGGTGCCCACACTGGAGGCCTCTGCCCCAGCCTCGCCGACAGCTAGGGCACTGGCCCTCGCCCTGCGCCAGTTCACCTTCGTGGCCTTCACCCACCTGCTCCTGGACACTCTGCCCTGCATGCAGAAGCTCGCCCTTGTCCTGCAGCCAGAAGACCCGGACTTGGCCTTGCTGCAGCCCCTGGTGACGGCAGCTGCAGCCTCCCTCCAAGCGCAGCGAAGCTCCGGTGGCGCGCGTCTCCAGGGCTTCCTGCAGGAACTGGCGTCCTCCAGCCCCGACTTGGGCGGTGGGCGCTGTACCTACCGCGGCCTGGAGCTGGTCGGCTACTCGGAGGCTGCGGTCCGGGGCTTGGAGCGGCTGCGGGGGGCCTTCCTGGACTCCGTGCGGAGGGGGCTGCGGGACTCCTACCCTGCGCCTTCCCTGGACGCCGCGGCCGCCTTCGCGGCGATCTTCGATCCCCGCCGCTACCCGCAGGCGCCTGAGGAGTTGGGCGCGCACGGCCAGGGGGCGCTGCGGCTCCTGCTGCGCGTCTACGCCCCAGCTGTGGTGCGCCAGCGCGCGTTGGGCGACTTTACGCTCTTCAAGCGCGTGGTCTGCAGCCTTGGGCCGTTGGGCCCACGGGCTCTGTGCACCAAGCTGGCGTGCACACACTCCGAGCTGCACGAGCTCTTCCCCGACTTCGCAGCCCTCGCCACCCTGGCCTTGGCGTTGCCCGCGGGCGCCGGCCTCCTGGGCAAGGTCGGCCGCAGCCGGGAGCTGCGGTGGTGGGGTCAGGGCGGGGCCGGGGAAGGCCGTGGCGACCCTGAGGTCAAGATCGCTGTGGATGGTCCCCCACTGCACGAGTTTGACTTTGCAATGGCCGTGGAGTTCTTAGAGAGTGGCTGGGGAGAAGGGCTGCTGGGATCGAAGCTCGCGTGAGGGTGGCCTCCTCCTTTCTAGCCAGCCAACCTCCGTCCTTGGGCGCTCTAAGGGCCAAGCTGGACTTGACCGTCCTGCATCCGAGCCGACTTGCTAACTGTGGCCTTCCGCCCCCCTTCCCTACGCTTCCTCTGCTGCGTGCTGGGTACTAACCCAGTCCCGTGGGCTGTGGAGGAGGGGTCGGCCAAAGGGGATCTGGGCAAGCAGGCAGAGATGCTAGGGTCTGGGGCACCCGAAATATGTGTCCTGACCATTCTAGAGTTTGGCGAGGAGCAGTTCACCCTTGTCCCTCTGGGCTCATCTCAAGTTTTGGCCCTAAAAAAGTTGGGGGTACGGGTTCTCGGTTGGAGGGAGGAGGACTGGGTCTCCAGAATTAAGGGATTGAGGGAAAGAAGAAAGGGTCCTTGACTGCGTCTCAACTCCCTGCTGGCAGCATCTCTTCAGATATGACTGGAGAGCAGATCACTGGCCTTGTTTTTGACACACAGCACAGCACCCTGTCTGTGCACAAGCTAACAGTTCAAGGGAGGTAGTGGAACCCTCCCTGCCCTCCCCACCAATAGGCTACCTGAGGCTTTTCTGTATATGACCATATCGTATAGAGACATATCACTCTATAAATGTGAAATAAATCTACCCTATCTTTCATAGTGGTGACGCATAAATCTAAAAGCACTTCTTTTCGTTTTGACAGGGTCCCAAAAAGTCCCAAATGGACTGGATTTATTCTAATTTTTTCTTCCTTGAAGTCTGGTTGTCCCCCAAGTTCCTTACCTCAGGCCTTTAAGACCAAAGACTGTAAAACCACAGTGCTGTACCCTCCCTCCAGGCCAGACCCAGGGATGCCGTTGGAGGGGTTTTTGTCTCCTGGGGGAAGCAACTGGGGCCCCACCAGAGCTGGGGTACGCATCCCTTCGGCTTCCAAGGGCTTCCCATTCCCTCTGGCAGCCCTTGCTGAGAATGATGTGAGGACCTGAAGCAGGGGAGTTAGTGAGGAGGGAGGGGTCTGACATTTTTCCAGGCCTCCTGGGTTTGGGTTCAATTTGCAATAAAGAGGAAACTCAGCTCATGTCTCCATGGTGGTGTGTGTGTGTGTCAGAGGCCCACCCTGACACCTCTGTCCCCTCCCTTGGCCTGACTCCCCTTGGGGGTTCAATTGGGCCTCTGTATGGGGCTGGAGGGTCCTCCTTCTGGGCTGGGAGCTTTATGCTGTGGATTCCCTGCTTTTGCTTCCTCCATTGTGAAGAGGAGAGGCACAGAGGTGGGCTGTAATCGCCCTGGGCTCGGCCAGTGCTGCTTGGTGAAGAGGGAGCCAGGACCCCTGCCCTGGCTGCATACCCTAGAAACCCATCAGCTTCTTCTGGCTGTGGAGGTAGAGTTGCCCTGTGGCTCCCATTTCAGACCCTGCCCTTCTCCCTCCTGCAGCAGGCCCGGCTTCCAGTGCCCCCAGCCCTCTGCTGGCCTCCCTGCCCCTGCCCGCCAGGCCTCTGCAGCCCCCGCTGGACTTCAAGCATTTGCTGGCCTTCCACTTCAATGGCGCCGCCCCGCTCAGTCTCTTCCCCAACTTCAGCACGGTATGGGCTGGGCTGGTGGGTGGGAGCATGCAGTCAAGCTGGGGGTGGGTAGGGCAGGCGGGCTCAGAGGGGCTGGCTCTCAGAAGCTGGGTCTAGCCAGAAGTTCATTCTCGTCCAACATCCCCAAGTGACCAGGCGCTCCCAAAATAGAGACCCCCCAGATCCTACTTTCAGAGAAGTAGGATGGCGTCACCCGCTCCCCCAATTACAACTGCTGGGACTGTAGGGTCTGTACTGCAGATTTCACTTGAGTTTTGGTAGAGGGGCTTCTAGGGATGATTTGTGTATGCCTGTATGCAGTCGGGTGTCCCTTTCTATTTTAGTTTGTTTCCATAGGCCTCTGTGTATTATTTGTGGACGTGAACGTTTGTGTGTGTCCTGTGTGTGTGCTTGTAAACAGCTCTGTTTCTCAGTGTGTGATATGTGTGCCTGGGAATAGGAGAGGTGTTTTGTGTCTTTGTGTGGACTGTATATGTGTTTGGTGTGTGTCTGACCTCTGAGTATGTTTTGTGTGGGTTGAGTGATTATGCCTTTGCCTGTGATTGTGTGCATTAGAGTGTATTATTCCACATGTCATTGTAACCTATAACTGTCTGTAAGCTCAGGTGTTCTATTTATTTAATTTTAGAGAGAGGGGAAGGGAGGGAGGAAGAGGGGAAGAAAAACATCAATGTGCGAGAGAGATACATCAATCGGCTGCCTCTCGCATGCCCCCAAATGGGGACCTGGCCCTCAACCCGGGCATGTGCCCCGACTGGGAATCGAACCAGTGACTTTTCCTTCCACACCAGCCAGGGCTCAGGTGCTCTCTGTTTGTATACTAGTCTGTGTATTTCCACGTGTGTACATGTGCAAAAAACAACTGTAGTGAGCATGAATTAGACTTCACTACATGAGCTGTAAGGAATGCCCTCCATTTAAAAAAAATTTTTTTTAAAGATTTTATTTATTTATTTTTAGAGAGAGGGGAAGGGAAGGAGAGAGGGAGAGAAACATCAGTATGTGGTTGCCTGTCTCGTGCCCTCCACTGGGGACGTGGCCCGCAACCCAGGCATGTGCCCTGACTGGGAATCGAACCAGTGACCCTTGGGTTCACAGGCCGGTGTTCAATCCGCTGATCCACACCAGCCAGGGCCAATTTTTTAATTTTGAAAAATCAAATGTAGTCATCAACAAGCCCCAGCCCACCCTGACAAGATGGTGGGGAATTCAGCCTCAGTGACCCTGAGGAATCCCTTCCTTCCTTCCTTCCATGGATGCACTGAAGTCCTCTGGAGCCTGAGGCATTGGGGGAGGGTTCTCTGGTCTGAGGTTTCTGCTGTCACTTGCTGACAGGCTCACTGTTCAAGTGCATGGTCCCTCAGGAGCCGATGAAACCACCATTGCCCTGATTGCTGGGGGCCCTGCAGGTCATTCTCTGAGGTCCTGTCCCCTGCTGCCCCAGCCCTGGTTGCTGTGAGAATTAGAACCTCTTTTTGTTCTCAGAGACGTTTCCGAAACCATGCTTTTCTCTTAAAGTTTCTGTTCTCTTCTCTCAGGAAGACTTGGAAAGTTCTTGACAAACAAACCTAGATAACTTCTGCTTTTGGCCCAACAATCTAGGCCCTGAGAAAAGGGAACATAAAGGCTTGGTTTGAGAGAAGAAAAAATTATTTAAAATGAGAAAAAGACAAAGACGCACAAGTTAATATTCCAAAAAAATGATTCTACTACTCAGCGAACCCTCTAGCTTCTACTTGTTGTCACCTGCCCTATCCTGGCCCCACCCCCCGGCTGTGGCTCCCTCTCCCTCAGGCCCTGTGACAGTGGCAGAGCTCATAAAATAAACCTGATCTCCCCCAGCCCACTGGTCCATCACAAGGCTGGGTTCCGGGAGAAGAAATTGCAACAGAGGGACTCTGTCCCCTGCCTGACTCTCCCTGCCCCCAACTCTGTTCTAACAGTTGTGATTCCTGTGAATGAGAAAAAAATAAAAACAGAGACCAGAGGAGCAGCGAGAGATGCCAAAGGGGTCACCAGGACATGCTTCTGTCTCTCAAGATCATGCCCTGGTCAGTGCAGCTCAGTTGGCTGGAGCATCGGCCAGTAACCGAAAGGTTGCAGGTTCGATTCCCAGTCAGGGCACATGAGATGCCTGGCCCAGGTGTGTATGGGAGGCAACCAGTCAATGCTTCTCTCTTGCATCAATGTTTCTCTCTCTCTAAAAGTGTGTCCTCAGATGAGGATAAATAAATAGATCGTGGAGGTCACCCTGGCTCCGCCTGCGCCCCGGCCCTGTCCCCTACCCCGTCTCCAAGCCAGAAGTCCAGGCTAACAGAGAAAGTCTGCCAGGGAAGAGGCTGTTTCTTTTTCTATGTCTAACATCACAAGGAAGGGAGAAGTTCTTCCTAGGGGCTGACCACTGCACTCCTTGATAGTCTTTAGTTTTTGGCGTTTTGTACTGTCTCCCCCCTACCCCTGCCCTTTTCTGGGGCTGGCCCCAGAGTTACTGTCCCCTCCCACCCCCTTCACAGATGGACCCGGTCCAGAAAGCTGTCATCAGCCACACCTTTGGGGTCCCCTCCCCTCTGAAGAAGAAGCTCTTCATTTCCTGTAACATCTGTCACCTAAGGTTCAACTCAGCGGTGAGAGGGGAGAGTGGAGACAAGTTGAGGAGGTGGCTGGGAAGGGAAAGGGTCAGAGACTGGGCTTCTGGGGTCTTCCCTGGAGGAAAGCGGGTAGCAAAGGGGCTGCGGTCTCCATTTTCCATACCTGGTTGCAGAAGAGGCCCTCATGGTCCTTTATCCATCCATCCTCTTCTCTGCCCAGAGGCCTCTACCCCTTCCTTTCCTATTCCCCCTGGGACCCCATTTCCCTTCCCTGTACTTCTCTCCTGTGTTCTGGATCCTTCTGCAAGAGAGAAGACTGCCCTTCCCCACTGTGGGTCCCAGGGACCATCCCATCAGCTTCTCGTTTGGAGCTAAGTTCTCAAAATACCTGAGAGCTTATAGAGTATGTCCATGCCTACCGTCATAATTAGTTCTCATGATACATCTGTGAGGTGGATAGAGGTGCAATGACCATCCCCACTTCTCAGATGAGGAAATGGAGCCTCAGAGAGGTTAAGTAACCTGCCTGAGGCTACACAGCTGGTAAGTTGCAAAACTGGGATCTGAGCCCAGGTCTGGCTGACCCCAAGGCCTGTGTATTTTTAAAAAGATTTTTTTATTTATTTTTAGACAAAGGGGAAGAGAGGGAGAAAGAGAGGGAGGGAAATATCAACGCATGGTTGCCTCTCATGCACCCCTCACTGAGGACCTAGCCTGCAGCCCAGGCATGTGCCCTGACTGGGAATCGAACCGGTGACCCTTTTGTTTGCAGGCCGGTGATCAATCCACTGAACCACACCAGCCAGGGCGGCCTGCATGTTTTCTATGATAGCCTGCCCCTGGATAGCGAAGGAGCCTAATTCTGGCCTCCCAGGGAGAGGTTTGCCTTCTGTCCAGGCAACTCTGGGTTTCAGGGAGATGCTCTCAACTGACCTGTTCTGGTGAACATGTCCAGGGAGGGGTCTGTCTTTACTGCATTTGGGAGCAACAAGCAGGGACCCCTGGTTGAAGGAGGGAGGACACTGCCAGGCCAGATACTGGGGTTCCCTTCAGGCTTTCAGGTTACAAGGTGTGAATGAGCTGGACAGAGAGACTTCACTCCGAGAGAGACTACATCTTCATGCTGGGCCCCTTCGCAGTGCCTGGCAAGTGGCCAATGCTCAATAACTGTTTGTTGAACAAAATGAACAAAGGGATGAGTGTTCTGGGGTGCACACCCCCCCCAAAGGGCAAGGATGTCTGTTTTCTCCATTCGTGCATTTATAAACTTGGTAACTAACAGTCACTGAGCACCTACGGTATGTTCTAGGCACTTAGGCAGGTTCTCATTTAATTCTCACAGTCCCGTGAGGTCAGCGCTATCACTAAGGTGATGAGTGAGGAAGCGGAGGCTCAGACAGGTGAAGCGACTTGCCCAAAGATGCACAGCTCCTAAGTGGCTGAGTCTGAATTTAAAGCCGGAGGCTGCTTGCCTGGGAGCTCCCGTATGAGAATGTGTTCTGTGAACCTCAAGGCTATGCACACACTGTGATGGTGGCAATGACAAGGATTCACCCCTTGTGTGACCTGCCCCCTGCTCAGTGCCAGCTCGTGGGTGGGACACGTAGGCTCAGAGAATGAATGGTGACCCTATGCCCTTCCCACCCTAGAACCAGGCCGAAGCACATTATAAAGGCCACAAACATGCCAGAAAACTCAAGGCCATTGAAGCCGCCAAGAACAAGCAGAGGCCCCAACCCCTGGCCCAGGATGGGACGCTGGTGTCCCCAACCCTATCTGTGGCCAGCAGAGCCCGTGAAGAGCCACAGAGCAAAGGTCAGTCCTGAACTCTTCACCCAGTTCCCCCCTCTTACGTCTGGTTTCTGACAAGAGGTTGAGAGATTGCTTCTTCTTTTTGCTTATGTTGGAGTATTGCTACATAGAGAAATGGGCGCCCAGCACAAGTGGGAGACTCAATGAATTTTCCTATCTGAGTATATCAGGATCAAGAAACATCCTTCAAGCACCCAGACGCCCACCTCGGGTCCCCTTCCAGTCACCCCCTTGTTTCTTGGGCGGCTATAATGAATGACCACTAACTGGGTGGCTGAAAGCTATCACAATTTATTTTCTCACAGTTGCAGAGGTCAGAAGTTTGAAATCAGGTGTCAGCAGGGTTGGTTGCTTCCTGGGAACTGAGAAGGGGAACCTCTTTCCTGCCCCACTTCTGGCTCCTGGCGGGTGCCGCCGGCACTCCCTGGCATCGTGGCTGCGTCACTGCAGTCTCTGCCACCGTCTTCACATCACCTTCTCTTCTCACGTGGTCCTTCTGATAAGGACCCCAGTCCCTGGACCAGGGCCCAACCTAATCCAGTATGACTTCATCTTAACCAATTACTCTGCAAAGACCCTTTTTTCCAGAATAATGTTGTGTTCTAAGGTCCCAGATGGACACGAATTGTGGGGTGACAGTAGGCGGCCACATAGACCGTCACCCCCAGGGGACCTGCGATCCTGACTTTTCTCAGCATACGCCAGTTTCACCTGGTTTCGGTAAATCGTGTAGAACGCAGGCTTCTGTGTCTGGGTTTAGTTCATCTCTTGTGAACATTTGTAACATTCATTATGCGATCCTTCCGTGCTGTCGCGGTGGCAGCTGCAGTCTGTCCTTTGCCACTGCTGCGTAGAGTTCCATTGCATGACCGGCTGGTGCTTTTTTAAAAAGCCTTTTCTCCAAGTGATGGACATTTGAAGTCCCCAGTTTTTGCTGTTATGAATAGTGTTCTATGAATATTCTGGTACATTTTCTGATTTCCATTTATTTAACTGGTAATAACTAGACTATCAGGGCAGTGAGGGCTTTCTGACATTACTCTGTCCAACTTTATAATTTCAGATGGGGAAGCTGAGGCCCAAAGAGGCCCGAGTCTGCCCAGTGGGTTGGTTGGTAGAGCAGGGTCTGGAATTCAGGGCTGGTCACCCCTGCACTAGTCGTCCGCCCACTCTGCCATGTCACCCCCTAATATATGAGTGCTTAAAATCATGGTCTCCAGAATCGACTCAAGCCTCACCC
Source organism: Mormoops blainvillei (assembly GCA_004026545.1). NCBI lineage: Eukaryota > Metazoa > Chordata > Mammalia > Chiroptera > Mormoopidae > Mormoops > Mormoops blainvillei. Next base: position 49,463 of record PVJD01009099.1, on the reverse strand, counting down.
TCTCACCCAGTGCCTTCCACTTCCCCAGCTGTTCCTGCAGACCCTCCTCCCGGCCCCCCACTCCAGCCACCACTGACCCCAGACCCGATGCCCAGGGAGCCAGCCCACTCAGACCTCTTGGATGCTGCCTCCTCTTCCTCTTCTTCCTCCTGCCCACCCTGCTCCCCAGAGCCTGGGAGAGAAGCGCCAGGGCCTGAGCCGGCGGCAGCTGCTGCGGGAAGTGGTGTGAGTGGGGAAGGCAGGAGTGAGAAGGGGCGCCTCTACTGCCCCACGTGCAAGGTGACTGTGAACTCCGCCTCCCAGCTTCAGGCACACAACACAGGTCAGTGTGTCCCACCAGCTGGAATCTGGGGGAAGGGGAGGGGCAGGGAGGCTGCCCCTTACCAGGGTGTGGGCAGGCTGGAATTTCTGGGCACTTTGCTGAAGGGCTTAGTAATAGGGGCATTGTGCTCAGTTGTTATTGGGCAGGGCATTTTGCGTTGTCCCGCTAATGCTTGAGGAGGGACAATTGGGAAGAGAAGCAAGAACTGAAGGGTCACTCCAGAGGCAATAGGAGACACGTCCTCCATCTCTCTTTGGACCAGATCCATAGGAAGGGCCTGAGATGAGAGGCAAGCTGACCAGTTACATTGCAAGGCCTTCCTTGGGGGAGGCTGGCTTGAAATGAGAGGAACTGGGAGGACCTGGTGGAGATGGGAAAGAGAAATCTGATGTGGTGGCAGGGAGTGTATGTGCTGAGCAGCCTTGAGGCTTAAGAGACAACTACACTGGTCTAGTCTGGGGGGCCTCCATGGCGTTTGCAGCCCCTCTTTGTTGCTGATAGGCTGTCTTCTTTCCTTTGCCCAGGAGCCAAGCACCGGTGGATGGTGGAAGGACAGCGAGGGGCTCCCCGAAGGGGCCGGGGCCGCCCAGTGCCCCGGGGAGGAGCTGGACACAAGGCCAAGAGAGTGACTGGGGCCCGTGGGGGCAGGCAGGGGCCCAGCCCCCCTTTTCATTGTGCTGTCTGTCAGCTCCAGGTCAATTCAGAGACCCAACTCAAGCAGGTGGGAGAAGGGAGGCCGGGACTAGGGTTGGAGCAGGGGTGAGGGAGTGGGGCCAGTACCAGGGGGAGGAGGAAGGAGGTAGGCTGAGGAGAGGTGGGTAGAGTTGGGCCAGGTGGAGGAAGAGGAGCAAGGCTAGTGGGACAGCGGGCTCCTGGAGGGCAAAGGCCAATTCTTATCTCCCCTTCCCAGGGCCACTCCAGGTGATGCCCAGTAAAGGTAGATCCTTTGTGTGAATAGTGGGTAGAGAAGGATGAGCTACTCGAGGATGCTGGGGTAGTTGGGGGTCCTTGGGCTTCCTCATCTTGTTCCCAGTCTGTCTGTCTGTCCATTAGCACCTGAGCAGCAGGAGACACAAAGACCGCCTGGCCGGGAAACCCCCCAAGCCCTCCAGCCAGCACAGCAAGCTGCAGAAGCACGCAGCGCTGGCTGTGAGTATCCTCAAGGTATCTGTCTCCAAGCAACGGGGCTGGGAGCCCAGTCAAGTGGGGGCGAGGGCGGGGGGGCGGGGGGGCGGGAAGTCGGGGCCAGCTGGGGACCTGAGGCAGGAATAACTGCCCCCCTCCACACGTCCATGGCTGCCTGGGCAGAGAAAGAGCTGGGGTTGGGCTTTTAGCTATCTTGGGATCTGCCCAGAGGAATTTCCGGGGAGGTGGGCCTGGGTAGGAATCTCAGGGCAAGAGCAAGGGGTGGGCATGCCATCTCCTAGAAACCGTCTGGACCTCTATCCAGCGTCGCCTCCTCCTGTGGCCCGTCATGATTCTCCTCCTTCTGGGCAGGAAGACAGGTGGTAGAGAAAGCCCTTTGGAATGAATGTTTGGGGGTGGAACGGGAGGAGGATTTAGGTTTGGAACCCTAAAAGGCATGTTTATCCTGCCTCAAAAAGCCCTAGGACGGAGCTCGGGGGCGGGGGCGGGGGCTGTTTCCCAGGGTCAGGTTGTGTCTAGTCCTCTCTCTCTTCTTTGCAGTCTAAACTGGCCTTGCAGAAGCAACTCACCAAGACACTGGCAGCCCGCTTCCTGCCCAGCCCAATCCCCCCTACAGCTGCGGCCATCTGTGCCCTGCCAGGGCCCCTGGCCCTCCGGCCTGCCCCGACCGCAGCCACCACCCTCTTCCCGGCTCCGATCCTGGGCCCGGCTCTGTTTCGCACCCCAGCAGGAGCCGTCCGCCCTGCCACAGGACCCATCCTCTTTGCCCCCTATTAGCCCTCCTAGGGAGGCCGGGGCCAACTTCCCAGCAGCCACTCTCCCAAGATGCCTCAGTTCCTCCATCCCCCAGGGGGACTTTTTACAGCCTAGGGATTCCTGACCAATCTCGAGAGAGCTGGGCTAGTTCCAAGGGCAGCTGCCCCTCATTCCATCCGGACTGGGGATTCAACTAACAACCCCAGGCCCGAGGGCCATCCCCACCCTCATTTCCCCAGCCTTCTAGGGCTATCCTGGGCTCCCCTGCATTTCCCAGACGGACTGATAGGGAGCAAACTGAGAGATCCCAAAGGCCTATGCAAAACCCTAGCCCCAGCCTCACGGTGCTCTCATTTCCCCCAATCAAAATCCACGCCCGCAGGGCCAGAGGCCCTAGAAATCTTAACTGCTAGCCTGGCGACAAGTCTGTGACTGACCTCTACTCCCTTGCTCTGGGAGGCCCTCCCCACTCACTGGATTCTCTGGAGAATGACGGGAGACAAGGGATGGGCTCTCAAGCTGGAGTCGGCTCAACGCTACCTGGACAAGATGGCCACGGGGGTGTGGTAGAGACTGGAGGAGAAAGGGGGCCTTGCTGAGATGGGGCACCGCCATGGCAGGGGATGGTGCTGAAAGCTTCCAGGGTCTTCGTCTGCTTCAAAGCGACGGGGCTAGGACAGGGGTGGTGAGGACGGCGCTCCGGCTGGGCCCAGTTTTAACAGAAAGTGATCGATCCCCTCTTAGTCTTTTACTGATTTTTCCTGAATCCCAGCTCTGGGGCGGGAGGCACTGGGTCTTCCTCAGATTATGGACCCAGCTAACACTGAATCCCCCCAGGGCCCCGAACTAAAGCACTTTCCTCTCTGGCTTTTCCCCCCAAACTGGTCCCTAGCACTAAACTCAGCTTTCCCTCCTCCGAACCAGCAGCCCAGGCCTCCCTTCCCGTGAAGCTGAGTGTGGGGATCCAGTCTAGGACCTCTACAGACCCATCGTTATCATGCTGTCAAAATTAACGTCACAATGTCCATCCCACACCAGTACTGCTCTCCTCACCCCACAATATGGGACTTTGCCAGTATCCATCTGTATATTTTTAAAAAGATATTTCCAACAAGAGAATAAGGGGGGAATGGGAGGGAAACTTTTTGATAACAGTTGTGGTTTTATTGTGTCCAATGCATTAATAAATGAACATTAAGCCCGAGCCTGTATATGCCCCAACTTCACTCGCCGGCCCTGGGCCACCTGCCCCCGCTCACCTCCCCTGTTTGGGGGAGGGGCATGCACTGGAGGTGGCCTGGCCGTGTCCATTAGAAGCACAAAGTGGGCACAGGAAAGCTGTGGGTCGTCAGTTCACTTTGTAGCATGTTGAGAGTGTAACCACCCTTCTGAGCCCCAACAGATCTGCCAGCTGAGAAGCCGCTACCTGTTTGCCTTGTTCTGCTGAGGCATCTGAGGTAAGAAGGGCTAGAGGAGCACCTTGTCCAGCCTTCACCATGGCAGCATACTCGTTTATAACAGGAAATTTATAAATACAGTCCAGCTATTAGCTGGAAACCACCACAGGAAGGGGTGAAGGCCAGTGGCCATGAGTGTGAGGTTCCCCATTGGGCACTAAGAAGCCATTCTGGCAACTAGAGTAGAGAGTGCACTCCTGTCCCCTGGCGGTTGTCGGAGAGCAGTGTCCCAGCCTCCAGGGCGGGTAGGCATAGCACCTTGAAGAAGGAGAAGCAAAGGATACATACAGTCAGATGGCCCAAAGCCATGGACAGTATAAAATCACAGGGCTGGAGAGGATCTAGGTCACCTAAGAAACTCCTGTCACCGTATAGATGAGAAAACCAAAGCCTAGAGAGGGGAAAAGCCTTGCTGGGTCACAAAGCCAGCTGGTGACTCAGCCCAGTCATCATTCCATTCCAACTCAACCCATGAAGCCCATCTGCTCCGTAAGCAGGAAAACGGAAACAATGGCAGGAAGGGGTCAAGTGAAAAACATCACACTTCCTAGGAGGCTGGCTTCTTCCAGCCAAGGTACAGACAGGAGAAAGGTCAGGTTGCTAGATGAGGCGCCCCTAACACCAGTACGCACACATATCCATGATACCTGGACGCCCTCCCCCTGGAGTCCAGGCTGGTGCCGTGTGTGTGTGTGTGTGTGTCTGAAGCCTAGAGGCGTGGGACCCGTGATCAGAACCAGACCTTAGACTGGGCACTTTTGCGTGGTCGCTCTGCTTCTATCTAGGACAGGTGGAAGGGACACTGACCCACAACTGCCCTGGGTCAGAGACGGGCGGATATGATGAAAGCTGGGGCGGAGGAAGAGGCTGGGCGCACTAACCTAGATTATTTGCACTTCCCGGAGCTGGGAGGGAGCAACAGTGGCCGGAGCCTGGAACAGCCCCGCTGCCTGCCCTAGTGGTGAGCTCCCCTCTCCCCTCAGGTCGTCTTCCAAAGCCCCAGAAGCTGGACGGGGGCTGGGGAGGTGAAGAAGCAGTGGCGGTGCTTCAGCCGTCCAAGGAGCCGCTGCCCTTGTTCTTGCGGCTGAGGGGAAAGGCAGACTTGCTCTGGGGCTGGGTCATCTTGCTGGCCAGGTAGATGAAGGGCTCCAGGAGGGAGCGGCGGTCAGCCACAGACACCTCCCACAGCTTCACCTTCTCTGACTTGGCCCAGTGCTGAGCCACATCTGGGTCCACGCGCCGCTGCTCCTGCAGGTCACACTTGTTGCCAAGGACCACGATGGTGACCTGCGGCAGAGGGACAGAGTAGAGGCTTGTGGACGTACCACGGACCTTAGGAATGGGTGTGAGGGCTGGCCACCACCTAGGAGTCCTAAGAGAAGGAAAGTCTTAATGGCTGATGTCTCATCTCTTCCTCTATTAGAAACCAGAGTTAGGGGAGGGAAATGGCTGCTTTTTTTGCCCTCCTTCCTCTGTTCTAGTTCTGGCCTCCACCGGGCCCTCTCCCCAGGAGTGCCGTGACCAGCCCTGGATCACCCATATCTGCTCATTACTAGCAGTCAGTTCGCTTTTGGCTAGATAACTGGTGTGGACGCACTCTTAGAATGTCTGCAGCCTAAAGAGGGACTTGAGAAAAGAAGTACTTTCATAACTAAGAGTATGGAACCATTATAAAAAAAGACTAGCGAGGGCTTCACATGTTAGGTCAGGGACCTCTTAAGCTAAAGAGAAGCCTCTTCAGCTGAGCGGTCTCAGCACAGAGCCACCTCTGTTGGTGAAGGCACCCTCTAGTGGCCTCCATCCCTCCTCTAGCTCCTAACCCAGCTCCTGGAAAATGCGTGGAAAACAGAGCCATGCCAACCGAGCCTCCCAAAGTCAGCCCAGGGCCCACTCTCTCCCCGCACTGGTCTTCCTATACACACCTCCTTCTTGTCCTTGGATTTGTCTATTTCCTTCTTGAGCAGCTCCACACGGTGAAACGACTCCCGGCTGTCTGTGCTGTAGACCAGGACGTAGCCGTCAGTGCAGGAGAAGCAGTGCCGGGGCAGCTCGGTCCCGTCTCGGATCCCCCGGGTGTCGTAGAAACGCACCTGCTCCCGCACGCCGCGGTCGGTCTCAATGGAGCCCACGTAGATATCTTCCTGTGTCTCAATCATCTCAGAACCTGGGATAATATGAGAGAACGTGTTTGTAGGGAGGAAGGGAATGGGAAGCATGAGTGACTGAGTATACCCTGACGGGCTGGCCAAGCAGGGAGGGAAAGAAGTGTGGGGGCTTTGGAGAGGGGGCCAGACTGAGTTCGCGGAACAAGTATTAACCTCATGCTCACACCATGCTGAGCAAAAGTGACACTTTGGAGCTCTCCCTCCTTATCTCGGACAGTGCGCTTCCTCCCTCCAGGTCACAGTGTTGTAGGGCTGGGGGTCACGAGATAGACATTTTGCTCCAGGAACGTATTTTTACTTCTCTGTGTAATCAAACCCTACTCCTTATTCTTTTAACTTCTTCCACCAATCTCCCACACGCCCCCGGCCTCAAAACACTCACCCACTACATGGTTCCCGTACAGAAGCTGCTCCAGGATTGACGTTTTGCCCACAGATGCCTGGCCACACACGACCACCTTGCAACTCTTCCCCATGCTTAGCCTTCAACCTTGAAGAACAAAAGCACACTGGGTGAGGTGGGATCATCACAGAGGGCAGACCTGCCATAGCCGAGAGCCCTAGTTCTGAACTGGACCCGTCGGTTCAGGGATTCAGCCCTGTCCCCTATTCCGGTCAGGGTGTATGTCAGAAATTATGTCTCTATGTCCGCTACGGGGCAGGGAGCCGTATTTTATTCGTCTTTATTATTCCCCGTGCCTGGCCAGTAGCCGTTGGTGCAGAGTAAACGGTGTCATAAAAGTGGGAAGAAAGCTGCTGGTGTAAATGAAACACTGGCGAGGTTCCTCTCTCTGCACAGGACTCAGAGGACCGGTTACCGAAGGGCGCTGGTGCTCGGCTTCCTCTTTTTAACCGCGACCCCGTGGAGAAATAAGCAGTAATGCTATTTTGTGTGAACGAAGAAGGAGAATACTGCATTTTGCTTCCCTGTATGACTTATCTACCCAACAATTAATTCCCTCTGGTCCCTAGTCAAGTCCGCGGCTAAGATGAAGACCATCCGACAAGAAGGGAGTGAAGGAATCGGAAGGGAAAGAGTGCTCCGGAAAGGAGACCATTTCTGCTGCCCCTGGACTGGCAGACCCAGCCGAGAAGGCTCAGACACAGAAGGCCCTTCTCCGAAGAGGTCCCAGAAAGCTCGAAGGCATCCGTCCCAGAACACAGGCTTCCCAGAAGCAGCGCCAGATTCCTCCCGAGAGCAGAGACACGGAGATCACTCCCCAAAAGGGTTCCAAACGAACCTCTCCGAAGGAAACTCCTCATTAACAGACACTCGTACCCCCGCCCAAAGGGCCCCCTACAGTGAGTCCCACAATTAATAGATACCCCAAGAGAAACAGTGAGGCCCCCCGCCACAAATTTCCCCACGAGGGGACCACCAGAGGGAATCAAAGGCGGCAAGGCTCTGCCACTTAAAGCGGCCCCGACGCGGTGACCGACCCCAGCCTCCCAGCTCCGTACCTCCCGGGGCCCTGGCAGCACCCGGGCTGGGACCCCAGAGGAGCGCGGGGACCAGAGTAGGGGTAACACAGCCACAAGGACGCCGTCCTTCCGGGTCGATTCGGCCTCGGTCAGGCCACGCCCCGACACACCCCTCCCCGGGGCAAGACGAATTCCGGCCGCAAAGAGCGGGCGCCGTTTGCCCAGCGCCCCCAGAGGCCGGCGGGGAAAATGATGGTCGGGACCCTGACTGGGTGGTGCACCAGGGGACAAGGTACTAGGTTCCCTGGACGCGGGGTGCCTTGCTGTTGTCTGATGCCCAAATGTTCTTTTCTAAAGGCTACAATAGTACGGTAACATTTAACTTATTCGGTCGTTTAGTCATCAAGTGTATTGTGAGCACCTATTCTATGCCAGGTACAGAACCACGTACCTGGAAAAGCGGTCGAATTAGACACTGTAGCTGCCTGTTAGCACGTCACCGCCTAGAGGAGCTAGACATCTAATCCAAAAATTACAGTACAGCATGGTAAGAACTATTACAGAGGTGCGAGGGGAGCGCAGAAGAGGGGCATTTAACTCCGGAGCAGTGGACATCACGGAGAACTTCCTGTAGTAGGTCCCGTCTGTGTTAAGTTTGAAGGGCTTGGGAGGAAAGGGTGGAGAAAGCATGGCACAGAATCATGGCATTTTTCTGGAACTACGAGTGCTTGGGTTTACTACTGATGGTAGAAAGGAGCCAAATAAAGGCCTCGAGTAGTAGGCCGAGGGATTCAAGCTGTATCCTAACAGCAGTGGATAAGCTTTAGTGAAGTAACATGATCAATTTTTGCTTTTAAGAAGGTCAGCCTGGCTGAAGACTGAAGACTGGAGAGAGATGAGACTGGGCTGCCATTTAGGAGTCTTGGTAGTATTCCAAGTTTAAAAAAAAAAAATGACAAGAGCCTGAATTGGGATGAAAAGGAGATAGACTTGGGAGACTTTTGGTAGGAGAATCAACAAGGCTTGGTGATAAATTGGGAGTCAGGAGTGAGAAAGAGGGAGGAATTCATGGTGTCTCCCATCTATCTCATTTGGTGAATCCATTCAACAAGACAAGGAATTCAGCAGAAGAGAAGCAAGGACAGCATTTGTTTTTGTCTGTTGTTGAGGGGTGGGGAGAGAATAACAAGTTCAGTTTAAATATGTTAAGCTTTAGGGATTCGTGAAACATCCAAAAGATAACAGGAGGGTTGGATATATGGATCCAAACTCAGAAGAGGGGTCTAGGCTGGAGGTGCCGACAGAGTTGAGAGTCAGCGGCAAAGTTAAAGCTGTAGGTGTAAGTGACTTGGCTTAGATGCAGAGAACACAAAGTGGGGAGGTGGTGAAAAATGCTCCCTGCATTAGACTGTGGACTGTGAGCTATTGGCAGGCAGGGCAGTCGATGAGTCCGTTCCCTCCCCACTTAGAATAGGGAGAGTGAGTAGGCACTTTGGAGAGGGCTGGATAAATGACCTCTCTCTTCCAACCCACCGAACCGCTCCCATTCTCCCCTACCTAATGGTGAGTTCAGGTTCAGCTTCCTTGGCTGATAGAGATCATGCAACCAGCATATGGACAATGGCATACAGTTTTACTGAAGGAAGAGGATAAGCTCCCCTTGGAATTCCCTTGCCCCCTTGTTATTTTATCTCCCCATGGCTTTAAGTTTTTAAACTCAAAATCCCTCAATTTAATCTCGGAAAGCCCCAATTTAATTCAAGTCAACAAACATTATTGGTTTGGGTGAGGTTAAGTACTACAAAGACGATTAGGCTGTGTCCCTGCCCTGAGTTCTCAATTCAGGCTGCATTTAGCAAAACAAGCGTGATGAGCAGGGAGTTTTTATGAGAGGTGGGAATACTGGGGCACTGGGACAGGGACCTCACCCCATGAGCTATCTTATAAACTCTAGGGCAGGGTCTGGGGTGCTGTGCCATTCCTCCTAGGTCTAATGCTGAGATGGCACTCCCAGGCGGCTGACATGAAAGCAGCATCATAAAAGGGTCAGCGTCATTAGGGTGATGAACCAGTTGGTGCTTGGAGATCCAGAGGGGATGAAAGGCGCTAGGTGAAGCCGTCCTGCGTTCCCCCGGCTTGGTTGGGCAGGGCTATCAGGGGCCGATGAAAGCTAGGGGAACCGGGCTCAAAGTATCTCTTGTCGCCTTTCCCGGGAGGAGGCTGTGGACACACTCCAAGGTCAGGAAGGCAGTAGTGGGGGGGATTTTCCCTCCAAAGTCCTGGGTGACAGGGTCCCCACCCAACTCAAGACTCCCCTGAACCTTACAGAAGACGCTCTAGGATTGGAAGTTGCTATGGCAACGAAGCTCTCGGAATACTGAGGAAGGCCAAGGTATAGAGAGGAGAAACTCTGCTGCACTCCCTCCCGACCCATAGTTAAAGTGGCGCCTCCCACGCACAGGAACCGTCCCTGGGGTCCCGCCCCGGCGCGGAGACCACCGTGGACCTCCGGGGACGGAAGGCCACTCTGGCCCCAAGCGGAGCCACTCGCTGGTAGACGGGCTCGAGGGAGCCACTCTGGGCACAGAGCCGCTGAGCCGCTCGATGCTCCGGCCGGAAGTGCTCTTCACCGCCGGCCTCCCACCCGGCTCTCTGGTCTCGGCGGTAAGATGGCGGCTGCCGCGGAGTGCGATGTGGTAATGGCGGCGACCGAGCCGGAGCTGCTGGACGACGAAGGAGCGAAGAGGTAACCAGGTGGCCTTGTAGTGGAAGGGGCGCGCTTCAGCTCCGTGGCTCTGGGTAGCCCGTCCCTGGCGGGATGCAGCGCCTAGCTACGGAGGCGATGCCCCGCCCTCCGCAGACCCCCCCCCACGCTCGCGATCCAGTCCGGATGGACCCCCTGGAAGGGGCGCTCTCGGAGGTCGGACCTCCCCTCCTGCTTCCGCTTGGGTGGGGAGCTGAGGCTTCGCGCTGTTCTCCAGCTGAGAGGAAGGTCGCGCCTACGGTGGTGACTCGGTCTCTGAGGGAATCTGAGGTCTGTTGCGGGGTGGGGGAGGCGGCGCGGCGACAGTGACAACTTCCTGACATCGCCCCCGACCCCCGCCTTAACTTCTGCGCTTTGTTGTCTGTCAGCACTTCGCATCTCTGTAGCCCGAGCTCTCCTCACTCGTTTCTTCATTAATTATACCCCAGCAATCACTGGTCTGGGTCCGAGGTGATTGTGCGTCTCCATCATTGATCTGGTCGCCCCCTCGCCTCCCCTCCCCCGTTACCCCAGACGTCCAAAACGAGAGAAGGAAGGAAGGAAGGGTGAGGGGCTTGCTTCGTGCTCTCTCTACACGTCAAACTCTTCTCCTTCCATCCCCCCCTCCCCCAAGTAATATCCCCATTCTTCCCAGGACTATTATTCCTTCTTAAGTTAAGCAGGAAGGAAGAGGGCAGGTGCTTGGGCGCTGTAGACGCTGCTGGGCAGCTGCAGTGGCTCAGGATTGCCAGTCCGGACTAGCCAAGGGAGCTGCTGAGCGAGTCGTTTTCGAGAACACTCTGGATTCTGGCTACTGCTAAGGCAGGTTGTTGGAAATGGGCTTGGAACTCAGCTCTGGGTAGCCTTACGCATCCTGATCCTGCAGCAAAATTAAGGAGAAGGTTCTGGTAGTTCAGAGCCCCTTTCTTATCAGCTGCAGATTGATTGATTGTAGCCCCCTCAGTCTCCTTCCCACATATTGCACAGCTTTATACCAAGCCGGTTACGTCTTCAGTCTGGGTGGATTTGAGGGGGTGCTGTAGAATTAGCGCATGAGACCCGAAATCGGGGTTCCGAGGGTTTTTGCCAGCTCAGTTGGAACGTTAAGAGGTGTTCAGCGAGGAAGGATGAATAGGTATCAGGCATAAGGGTAGTCACTGTAGCCAGTGTTCCAAGTTCCTGCCCTGTTGGGAGGGAGGGACTTGGCAAAGTGCAGTAGGTCCCCGGGATGTCAGAGAAGTCAGGCTGTCGGAGTAGAGGCGCAGCTTATGTTGGCGGCCAAATGGCACCAGAAGGTCAGCAGCGATTGGACCTTGGTTCAGCAACGTGGGTACCTGAGTTCTTGCTAAGAAAGAATTCAGAGCCAAGGCTCAAATACAAGTAAAAGTGTATTTAGACCCGGCTGGTGTAGCTCAGTGGATTGAGCATCGGCCTGCAAACCAAACGACCGCAGGTTCGATTCCCTAGTCAGGGCACGAGCCTGGGTTGGGCCAGGTCCCCAGTAGGGGGCGCGCGAGAGGCAACCACCCATTGATGCTTTTTTCCCTCCCTCTCTCACTCCCTTCCCCTCTGTCTAAAAAAATAAGTGTATTTAGAAAGTCAGAGAGGTAAAAGTGAGCCAGCTGAATGGGCTCGGAGAACAAAGTTACAGAGGCGAAAGGGCTCTTGGAGCTTAGGGGTGGGAGGGGAAGACAGACAGACAGACAGACAGGCAAGGAAAACGCACCTGCGGGAGGAGGTAGGGAAAGGCCTGGGCCTGCTCCGGAGAGAGCCGCTCTGGGCCTTTCCTCTTGAGGGTAGTTACATGGAGGTCTAGAGAGGATTCCAGTGAGTATGCATCACCTTTCCAGGTGTGCCCTTTCAGAGTCACGGTCTCTACTGAGTGGTCAGCGCCAGGACGGGGTCGTTAGTCAATGCAGCTGGTCTAGAGGTCCGCCACGGCTTCACTTGCCCGGCTTTGCTGCTTTTCTGGGCCTGGAGCTTGAAACACAACTGAGGCCTAGATACAGTTGATGCAGGTCAGAACCTCATTGTCCTGGGGGCTTAAGGCTTAAGGGCTGTTCTCCAGCCCCTGGGGGAGGAAAGATTCCCCTGGGGGCAAGGCTCTTGTTTTCCCAGTTTGGCCTGCTTTTCGCAGTGGCGACCTTCTGTACTTGGCCTGTCGTCTTTGCCCTGTTCATGTCTAACTGCCTACCACACTTAGTTTTCAGTTTTCACATCGGTCTTCGTTCTTTCCAGGTGTTTAGAATTAAGCATCATCTGCATCATTAAGGAACTGTAAAATGGGAAATAAAGCTACCGCCAACGCAGAGCTTAAATTAATTGTAAGGATTAACGTCATGTGAAGAGTACTGTGGTTCTTTGCACTATAAATAGGGTCTTGAGCTGTATGTAATTTAAACTCATTCTACTCAGTGTAAATATCTGATATGGAGGCTGTCTCTAATTTGGGTTCATCTTCAAAGCCCCCTACTTAAAGCAAATCCTTTTCCTTAAAAAATAAAATTACAGCCTTAGACAGTATATTATCATAAAATTATAGTAAATGAACCTGAAGATATATTAGGAAACATAAAACTGGTGATTCTGTAGTGTGACTACATTATCCAAAAACTAGTATTTGGTACCAGTACAACAAAATAAGGGAGGGTGTTGACTTAATGTTAACTGCCTTATTTCATGGAATTTAAGATGTCATTGGTTGTGAATACACAATACAGTATACACATGATGTATTACAGAATTATACACCTGAAATCTGTATAGTTTTATTAATCAATGTTAATCCCAATAAATTCAATACAAATTAAAAATAAATTAAAATTTTTCAAAAGATATCACTGATTGAAAAATGTACAATTGTTTCATCTATCACTAAGAAAAATATATAAATTTAACTATGAAAAAAATGTGCTCTTACCAATCATTTACAGTTACATATTTATATAGATCTCTTTTAAACATAATAAAACATAGGTGTTTATTATTTACCACTTAGGTGAACAAATCAAAAAGAAAATAGAGAAATTAACAAAATAAAAATCACATTTTGACTTTCTGCCATCCTTAGGAGGGATCTCTTAGTAAGAAAAAGCCTTGTTTATTTATGGTTTTCCAATGCTGAAAATGGAGTGGGAATTTAGAAGTTTGGAGAAAGGTTGTTTACATATTTCATATATCTTGGATCCTTCTGTGTGGCCATGGCCAAGGGCAGGGATAGGAACATCGCTTATAACTGCCCTTTACTATCTGGCTTGGTTTGTCATTTGGCCAAGTTCACATCTCTGGTTACAGTCCTACTACCAGTTCACTTGGGGACGTAAGAGTTGATGGGTCTCTTGGGCTGTTTTTTGTGAAGTCTAGCAAGGTGTCCTTCCTTGCATCTTGGCTTAGGGATGTCCTGCCGCTGCTGCTAAATTGTCACACCCCTGCAGCTGGGGCAGAATGAGAAGAGCTTTCAAGACACTGGACCTCATGTTTACAGCATTTTAAATGGCTACCTGTTTTATTTCCTTAGCTTGAGTATCTCTAGAGAGAAAAGAAATGGACTTTTTTTTTTTGCCTGTCACTCTAACAAAGTTTTTTTTCCACCACAGCAGCTGAGAGGCTAAAATAAAAGATGTATTAGTTGGCACTCCAAAATAGATCAGTGTTCTGTACGTGATTGTTATTTTTCTTTGCCCACCAGAACAGATAAAGCAAACTTGTAAATCAGAGAGCTAAATTTCATAGGTTTTACATTTCAGCTGATTTAAAGCCTTACATTTTCCTGAGAAGTTGCTGATTGCTTTACCTAATTTATGAAAACCTGTCTGAATGAAGGCTCTGATCACATTTCCTGGGCTTGGAAGCAGCTTGGTCTCCAGAGTTCTTTATTATGGTAAAATGGAAGGATTTCAAGTTGTTCATTAATAGAGAAGACACTTCTGTGTCTCATCATGTACCTGGCATGACTGGACGATGAGGTTTTAAAAAACCAATGGGAGCCATAGACTGAGGAGCAGGGACATCCTTACCTGATTCCTTGAGCTCGTAACTCCTCTGTATCTGTTTTCCTCATGGATACAAGCAAGAACCATTATTTTTAGGTCCTTTTCTAGTACCCAGGTATTGTAAACTCTTTATGGATTTTGCCTTTTATTTCTCTGTTCACACGGTCGGTGGGAAGCGCTGAACCCTGAATCCGTGTCCCAGGTTTGGCTGTAGTCGCTGTTTCCTGTGGCTTCCTGGGCCATTTTGGAGTTCGTGAGGCTGCCTTTCCCCTCCCTCTTCTTCCCCTCACCCTGTTTCAGTTCTTAGGCATTTGACCCCCTAACCTTTCTGTTGAAGTTCCAGGGCAAACAGCTAGACATTGCAGTAAGCCCGCAAGTGGAATGGGAATTTGTCTTTGACCTTGAACCCAAATCAGTGGGAAACACTGCTCTCACTTTTATTTTTGTTTTGAAGTCAGAGATGAAGAAATGGGAGATGGGACAAACGAGTCATGGTTAAGGAAGGGGCAAACCTTGAAAGGCGGAATCCTGAATACCAGCAAAGTAATTGAACCCTGATATTAACAAGTGGCAAAATTGTTAAATAATCCTAACTGGAGCAGAGGAAGGAAGGGTCTCTCTGTTCCTTGCCCTCTAATTCAGATCCACATATTAACCAGAACCAGGTAAATTGAGAGCTATTTTAATACAATGTTGGTCCAGTGAGTGGCAGTTGCTCTAATGCATATTCCATTCCAACAACCAGAACTCTGATTGGCTTAAAGCCCAGCTGTATTGTACATTCCAGCCAATCAGGGATGAGTTTAGTCATTGACGCTAGTATTTTAAGTTTTAAAAAGCTGACTGAGTACTGGGCACTTGCCTTTGCTTTCTTTTTCTAGGACTTTAGAAGATTGGAGGACAATGGTCAGCGGCTGCCTAGGTGCCTTGTGGTCTGATGCAGAGTCCCTCTGAGAGCCCATTTCTCCCTTACTCCACTAATGTTTGATCCCTTTTCTCCAGTGCTGAGTGATGTGGAAGTTACTTAGAGGTCATTCCAGGTATTCTTTTGAACTGTCTGAATTTCAGCAGTAAGGGCAGGAATCAGAGTGTACGTTATCCCAGTAGTCTGTTTGTTTTTTCGGGTTGACAGTTTTTTTCTGTCCCAACCAGATCAAAATGGCAGTTTCCTGTGTTTCGCTCCACCACTGGCAGGGGTATGAGTGGTGTGAGAATGATAATATGAAGAGGAATATTTGACTTTTAAAGTCTAATTCTGAGACCTATTGTTTTGGCATATAATTTAATGTTGTGTGGGGAGGCCAGACTGTCTCATAGGCAACGTGTTAACTATCTCTTTTGATTCTAATATTAAATTTGGGGGGAACGTATTGGTGAAACATGCAGGATCCTCTCTTGTTCTTGGAGTTTCTGTCCTGAGAGGTCTTCCTCCATTTGCTCTGAGACAGTCCACCACCCGTCGAACTAAGGAACCTAGAGAGCTTTGGAAGCACAATCCTAGCTGACAATCCAGATTCCCCCATATTGGTTTCCATCTCTCCACCCCCCCCCCAAAAAAAAGCCCTCAGAAAGCCTTTTTCTTAGTATCTAAGTTCCAGATTTTTATAAAAGGCAAAAGATTTATACGACCTGAAGAGAAACCGGAGTATCAGTTCTACATTTTTGATGGGTGCCAGCATCCCCACGAGGGTGGGAGATGTCACAGAATGGGGAAACCAAGGAATAGAAAATGATGAGTTTTGGGATATGTTATGAAAAGAAGCCTTCGGTTAATTCTGAAAAGCCAGTGCCTGGTGTCCTCAGAGTGGCTTCAGGGAAGCTTGTTTCTCTGAAGCAGCTTATGGTTCCGTGTTCTTTCCCCAAGGGTAATCGAAGGTTAGGTCGATGCCACAGGTTGTGACACCTCCCACTTAAGGAACTAGCATAACTCACTGTTGAAGCACCTGTTTCTTTGAGACTGTCCTTCTGTCTGCAGTGATGGGATTTCTGTCCAGATCCGATTGGTTGCTCACTTTTCCCCTGATTCAATGAGGCCGAGCCAGCTCCAGCGTGTTGCCTGGTGTCCTTCCCTGCTTAAGCAGTAGAGAGTGCTACTGTCTTGTGTAGACTCTGTGTGTGACTCAGCTTGGTGCCTCTTGGTCCCCCTGGCTCTGCCTCTCTTGAAGCTTCCCCCGAATAGGCAGAAAGATTTGAACTGATATGTTTATAAGTTTTGTTCATCTTCGTTTTCTTCCCTTGTTTTTGGATTGGGGGGTGGGGGCAGGTGTTTTCATTGTGTATTTGTGTTTTAAAGTGAAAGAAGATTCTGTGTATTTTTTAGGAAATTGGGTGAAGGAATCTGGGTAGCCCACCTTTACCAACAGGTAACAGTTGGCCAGAACCCACCCACCCTGTTTTCTCTGGACCCCTTTGAAGCCTTTATTTGCACTCAGTGTGCAGAGCCTTTTGCAGTTAGCAAGCTCTCAATCTGTGGGATTGTTCTACGTCATGTGTGGCTCCCACCTACCCATGCAAAGTTCAGGTTGCCAGATCATCCCCACATTAGTGAGAAGATGAAGAGAATAATGTGCATTTGGTAAGATAGAATCAAAGACAGGCTCCTGGGCTCCATTTACTGTCCTCTCTCATGAAGGTCAGAGAGGTTACAACCTGAAACAGGCCCTGTGACATGCCTTTGGGGACAAGAGGTCTCAAGCTGTGGGAAGGAGAAAGGAATTTCTAC
This sequence comes from Mormoops blainvillei, assembly GCA_004026545.1. Classification (NCBI taxonomy): domain Eukaryota; kingdom Metazoa; phylum Chordata; class Mammalia; order Chiroptera; family Mormoopidae; genus Mormoops; species Mormoops blainvillei. Next base: position 32,738 of record PVJD01009099.1, on the reverse strand, counting down.
TCTGACACTGGCTAAGATCCCATGAATTCTGCAGGGTGGAGGACATTTCTAGGTCCACAGGCAGCTAGTAAGTCTGACTGAATTAAAGGAATGGGTTCAACAATCACAGAGTAAGGGTGACATTTTGGAAGTAGTAAATACCGTAGGAATGCATAAAGGATACTTGTCTCACTGGCAGTATAAAGTATTATTGTTAATAGACTGAGGGTAAGAAAAAGAAAGATATTTAAGGTTCTTCTTGCCAATAATATTGTCTCCAAAATCAAAGGCCCCCTAAACACTCCTCTGTGCCAGTGAAAGAAATCATTTTCTCCTGAGTTGTAATTTTAGCAATGCTAGATTTTTATTCTAAGAAAATGAAAAAAAAACAACAACAACAAAAACAAATCCAAACTCATTCAAGCTGCAGCATCTGTTTTGATTTAAACTATTATTCATGCCATTGGAAGAACTGAACTTTATTAAAAATACATTATTCTAGCCAAGTACTTTTTTTTAAGGTTTTATTTATTTTTAGAGAGAGGGGAAGGGAGGGAGAAAAACATCCATGTGCAGGAGATATAGCGAGATCAGTTGCCTCTTGCACACCCCCAACTGGGGACCTGGCCCGCAACTCAGGCCTGTGCCCCGACTGAGAATCGAACAGATGACCTTTTGGCTCACAGGCTGGTGCTCGATCCACTCCAGCCAGGGCTGGCCAAATACTTTAATAAATGAAAGCAGTGCAGTATGTGTTTTGTCATACAAAAACCTAGCCAGCATTTCTGAGGTTAAGAATGCTGTGAGGCCGTGCTGGTCTTTGTCTTTGTGCACTGAGGCAGAACACATCTTCAGGTGGTACCCTGCTCCCCGAAGCACCTCCTCCCTGCTTTAATCATCTGTAGGTGTGTATTATGTGGAGCGGGTCCAGAGTGAGCCCAGACCTGTTGGGAGTGTTCAAAAACTACCTCCTAGTGAATCCTGCATTCGTGAAAGCTGATTAACATTTCTGAATACCTCTTTCATTGCTAAAAAGATAGATTTGTTTGCTTGAGGCAGAGATCTTGCTTAAGTGTACAGCTTGGAAGTATTTAGAGAGAAAATGGAAATTTTTATAGGGCATCTAATCTGGGGCACACTGTGATGTCAACTACGGTGTTTTAATGTGTTTTTAATTTAGCTGAGCTGTAAATGTGCAAAGTTGGCTGGTGATCGTTAAGCCTAAGTTGTCTATTTGATCACATGATGATGAACTCTGCTAAGACCTGTGTGAAATGATTCCCTTGGCACTGTTTGTTGGAGTAATTAGCATCTACGATAAATGAGTGTTCAGCTGGGAGAGAGAGAATGTACCTGCATGACCAGAGGATATACAGATTTTTAACACACTGTAGTGTAGAAAAGCAGGTTTTCAGAGCTGCAGTTTTCCAATTGGTGGAGAAAACAAAGAAAAAAATTTAAATAGCAAAGCAAATGAAGAATGGAATGTATTCTCTTCATCTATATCTGTCTGAAGGAGGGCTGGCCCCAGCTCTCAAGCAGTGATCCTGTTATGGGAGACCATCCCATCATACATCCGAAGAGGACAGTTTTTGAAAACCTTTCTTCAGTAGCTATTTTTCATTAGAATTTGTTGCTGACTCTTAAAGTGAAAGGACTGGTTTGGTGGAGGTAAAGTCATTTCCAGCATCTCTTGAAAAGTCAGAGGGATGAGCTTTTATTCTGCTTAGAATTGACCCAGAGATTGGGTGGGGAACTGGATAAATTAGTTTTAAGCTACAAACCTTGAAACCAACAGGATCTAGAGGAATAAACACAGGACTCGAGGAGTTAGGAAACCCGTACAGCCACCTTGGGTGCCTCAGTTTCTCTTCCGTTGTTGGAGGACACGTGATAATTATCACCATAACCACTTCAGAAGGCCATTTCAAAGATCTTCATTGGAACTGCTTCGAAAATCTGAAAAAGTGCTAGAGATAAAGTATAACCGTTATTAGTGCCATGAGGTCAGTTACAGCCAATTGTATATTTTGCTTTGGTCTTACATTTCAGGGTTTAGTCTGATTTTACTTTGTGGCCATAGAAGATAACCTATAGTTTAATTTAGTCCCTTTGGAATTCTTTTCTTTTTTCAGATGGTCCTGCTGAAGGCAGTTAATTCTCATTCTTCCTTTCTCAGTACCGATGTGTTTTAGTAGATATGTGTTGTACTTCACTTCACTTGCTTATCAAATGAATTGGCCTTGGCAGTGAGTAGAGTGACAGATGCCACTGTCAGATCGCCTTCAATTCCAGTGTTAACCAGCTCTTCTTCTTTTCCAGTCCCATGCCTTTGACAGCTCATCCTTCAGTCCCTTTGCTGTAAGGGCAACTTGAACAAGCTTCAGCCCTTTCTCAGACTCCCAGGGCAGGACTTGAATGGATTTGACCCTGGAATTGTTCCTGACGCAGCCTTGTTCAGTTCTTGCTGCTGCCATGCTGGATTCCAAAGATCCACTCTTTCCTCGGCTGGTCTCGCAGGGTCAGGCCCATTGGTTAAAGCTTGTTGTGTATTTGGTGTGGAGGTTCCAAACGGAGGAGGGACTCCACTTTGGGCGTTGGACCTGGAGGCAAAAAATAAGCATTCAGCCTAAAAGCACCAAGTGCCCATTGTTTAGGCAGCTGTTAATCAACCATGTTTCTATGAAAATAAGTCCTTTTCATGAGGCGATTGTGTGGGAATAGCTAATTCTGGCCTGATGCTGTGCAGTGTGAGGTTAACATGGTAACTTGTCACAACACAATTCTTCTTGTTCTTTCTGCTGTGGGCTGACTCTACATTACTCGCTTTGTTTGCTCTAGAATGGAATCTACTCACCATTTACTAAAATGAAATGCATTTCTTGGGGGAGGCAAAGTCCAGTTCACCAGGTCTTGTATCTTAAAGGAGCCCTGCTCTCTCTATGACTAAGCGTTAGAATGTCATTTAGCTTATTTAAATCCAGATTGCAGTTCTGGAGTTGGATTTTATGCATTGGGCTTTTTTGTGTCTTAGTTTAAAGAAATTCGTGTTCATTGCCCTGGTCTTGGTCCTGGCCTACAGATTAGTTTTTTAAGTCTTAGGCAATAGGTAGAGATGAGCATCTGCGAGAAGCACAGCACGGTACGGGGTACGAGGCTTTGGCCCTGACAGGTGTGGGGTGGCTTCCCGACCTCAGGCCAGTTTTTCCCCTCTAAGCCTCAATTTTCTCCTTTGAAAAATAGGAATAATGAAACTCACATAATAAGAATATAATGTATGGAAAGTACCTGACCTCAGTGATTATTACTAATCTTCCACAGAAATCATCCGTTGCAGTTTTACTAGAAGCCAGAGCTAAACTCACACACCCCCATGGAATTAGTGTTTCACAAAAGGAAGGATGCCTTGCAGTAGCTCCGCAGCTCGTCTTACCTTTGGCTTAATTGTACTACCGACACAGCATTTGCCCAAGTGCTTAGACACCTTTGGTTTTCCTCAAGAATTTGTGTATTCTTAGCCACTGCCCAGCCGAAGAGGTGTCTACATCCTCTGAGGTGCCATTTTGGGCCTGATATTTCCTTTGAATTCACTATTCCCTTGAAGTTGAAGAACTTGACTCAACTTCGGAAATCCTGTGTTGGGGAAGCCCTTTCTTCAACCCTGTTGGCATGTCTGCACGCAAGGATGGGTTCCTCATAGTTTTTATATGGTGCGTCAATTCGCTTCGAGTTGCAGGACGGTGCGCACCATGTAGAGAGACTGCCATTGGTCCCACAAGGCTTGTAGTTGGGGCATCCTTCTTGAGGGCCCGCAGCAGCAGATGACCTCTTTAGGCATTATGATAATTGGTATAAAAAAGTGACTCAGACAGATTTATATCCGTCACAGTTCCAGTCTTTCAGCATTTATACATCGTTCCCATTTTCCTTCTCCTTTCTTCTAGCACTCTTCACATTAGTAGGGCTTGTCAGGACAGTCATGGAGAAGAATGGAAGGGGGAGTTTGCCTCAATAAAAGGAGGACAGCTTTGCGAGTTTGTATTTTAAGGTTTATCTATTTATTTTTAGAGAGGGAGACAGAGAGACATCAGTGTGTGGTTGCCTCTCGAGCGCCCCCTACTGGAGAGGGGTGTCTGGCCCACAACCCAGGCATGTGCCCGGACTGGGGAATCGAACCAACAACGCTGTGGTTCAGAGGCTGGCACTCAATCCACTGAGCTACACTAACCAGGGCACCAGTCTGTATTTTAAAATAAATACTTAAATAAACCACAAATCTCCCCAGTGCCAATATCCCTAGAATCAAGCTGTAAACTCCCATGCCCATCACCAAGGTAAAAACTGCTTATTTTTGTTTCCACTTCAGGCAGCCCCTGAAGGCTGCCTTGAACTCAGTTCGTTATTGCATGTGTGGAGGACAGGAAAAGAAACAAAGACTGCCTTGTAACAAAAATGCTCAGTTATTTAGTAATGTTGGAGTAATCGTTTTGGCAAAGAAGTATCTTTGTCACTCAAGTTGGTTAGTAGAATGATTTGCAGTATCTTTGATGGACGTTACTAGGTTGTTGTTCCTTTAAAAGGTTGTTGGCCATGTCTGATTTGGTTTTAGCTCCTTGGTCAGGAATATAATTCCCGATGATAAACATTGTTCCTTTTGGAAAGTACAATTCCTCTAATGGCACAGCTTCCAAAAAAAGTATCTTGGGTTAAGGCAGAAATTCTGGTATTACCCAAGGTACCCCAGGGATGGGATAATGGGCAGAGGAAATACCAGGGGATGGGTACTTCTGAGAGCATGGCATGGCAGCCTGTACCTCATATGTCCCTGTCATCCAAGTTCTTGGTCTTTGCTGTCATTCAACTCTGTTTTCCATCTTAAACACCAGTATGCTATGCTTTTAACTTCTTTGCCATCTGCTTTGCTCTGCTTGTCCTTCCAGTGACAAACGCATGAGCCACTTTTCAAGGGAATAAATCATTAAAACTCTTAAGAATATGACCCCCTTTACATTGAGAAATCAGTCGTCCCTAATGAAAGTATCTGTAGGTCATTTTTGTAAGTTTGCAGAGTGGCAGCAGTTGCAGCACACTGGAAAAGAAGCAACTAAAGATTCAGTGTCTGAGAGAGAGTATCTAAATTTGCCTGTCGTAAGGAGAATGACTAACAGGTGAGAGTAGCGAGGCGAGGCAGGGGACATAAAAGATGTTTTCTTAGTTTAAATGTATCTGAGTGACAAAACATAGCATCCGAAGACCCTGGATTCTTTCATTAGTACCTCCTTTTGTTCCATCAGCCAGTCGAACAAATGTATGAATTCCTTCAGGTATCACCCTGACTTTCAGCTCAGTGTGCCAGGGACGCTAGGCCAAAGGTTGCACCCATGAGGTCGCAGAGGCCATTGCCCAGGTCTGCATGGTAATAAGAGTCTCTTTCTCCTTCATTTTCAGGAAAGCAGAGTCCTTCAAGGAACAAGGAAATGCATACTATGCCAAGAAAGACTACAATGAAGCTTATAATTATTATACAAAAGCCATAGGTGAGATGGACTTAGTGCTTATGCTGGAAAGTAATTTGCCAGATACTCTTATTAATAGCTCCTCTCCAAGAAGTAGCACATCTTCAAGCTTAATGGCTTCATGAGGGAATTACCTTTTTTAGCTTAAATGGGTAGTAGTTCTTGTGGTAAATTAAAAGCAATTCCAGAAATTCTATATGTTATGGCAATAAGATGCCCAACTAAGTGCATTTCAGCCATTGGCAATTCATTCACTATCTTAGAAGATGGCCTTTTTGGATACTGTCAGGTCTTAGTTACTTCTCTGTTCAGTTTGCTGACATTTTTTAACCCCATGCCAGCATTTTTCTCACCTGACTTGATTTACACCTTCCCACCCCCAGCTAAACAAATGCAAATACATTATCATCTTATTACATAGAACACAGTCCATTAAGAAGATAAACATGCTGACCCCTATTCTAAAAGATAATTAATGCACTTTAAAGCTAAGTATAAATTATTTTTTAAATAACTTGTTTTCTTTTTAAATTGGTTGCATGTTGCTGCTGTCCATTTGCACAAGTAGTCAGAAATTTGACGGTGGCTTTTTAAAGAGAGTGTCATCAGTCATTCCTATTCTAGTCTGATATAGTTCTGAGGGAGATGGCCCATGAGTTTTTGAAGCAGTGACCCAGCCTAAACCTTGTTTTACATCCTTTCCTGTAGATATGTGTCCTAAAAATGCTAGCTATTACGGGAATCGAGCAGCCACCTTGATGATGCTCGGAAGGTTCCGAGAAGCTCTTGCGGATGCACAGCAGTCAGTGAGGCTGGATGACAGTTTTGTGCGGGTATGTAATGGGGCCCACTGTGGAGGGCCGAGTTGCGCTAGTCGACTTCCCCTAGCCCAGGGTTTCCCAGCCTTAGCACTGTTGACATTTTGAGCCAGATAACTCTTTGTTATGGCGGCTGTCCTGTACATTGTAGGATGCTTCCCTGGCCTTTAAGGTACAGGCACGCACACACACACGCCCCGCCCAATTGTAACCATCAGAAATGTCTCCAGCATTGCTAAATGTCCCATGGAAGGCGGACTCAGCCCTGGTGGAGAACCGCTTCTCTGGCCATTTTTATCCCACGGTGGTTTTGTGTGGCTCTTTGTTGCTGCTGCTGATTTCTGTGTGCTTGGCCACTCATGCTCCTTATCTTTTTTTTTCTTTTTCTAGGGACACCTACGAGAGGGCAAGTGCCACCTATCTTTAGGGAATGCCATGGCAGCATGTCGCAGTTTCCAAAGAGCTCTAGAATTGGATCACAAAAATGCTCAGGCACAACAGGAGGTACGGGTCTGATCTCGTCGGTATCGAAAGAAGCAGTGTGGTATATTTGGGTGAATAGAGACTTGACAGTCAGAACTGAGATCTAGTCTCACTTCTGCCATCAGCCACACCTGGGTGACTGTAGGCAAGTCTCATAGTCTCTCTGAGCCTTGGCTTTCATATCTGTCAAAGGAGTATTGAATATGATTTGCAGCTTTCAAAATCTGAAAATTGGAGTGTTTCTGACATGGTGGGGGGGCGGGGGGGCCAGGTGGGGGATAAGTAGATGCATCAAGGAACTGATTTGAGTGCGGCTAAAGAATTTAATAAATTCAGCCCTCGTTGGTGTGGCTTAGTGGGTTGAGCACTGGCCTGCGAACCAAAGGATTGCTGGTTCGATTCCCAGTCAGGACTGTGCCTGGGTTGCAGGCCAGGTGCCCAGCAGGGGGGCACGCAAGAGGCAACCACACATTGATGTTTCTCTCCCTCTCTTCCTCCCCCCCACCGTCTAAAAAGAAATGAAATGAAATCTTTAAAAAAAGAAAACAGAAAACAATTTGGTAAACTCAAATCCTGGTTAAATTGGTGGCAGCTGAAACTTGCACAGTTTACCCGTGGGTGTAATTTAGTGAGAATCTCTGAGCTTTTGCTCGGTTCCTGACAATGCCTTGCTTTTATTTTGGATATAGCCAGGTATGATTCTTGTATTCCTAAGTTTAAGTTCAAACTGAGGGTAAAGTTTGCTCCTTAACCTTTCTGTTAAGGTGTCATGGCTGCATCTTTACCCACTTCGTTTGTGAAAAGTCTGTGATTCTGATTTTCTTTTTCTTTTTTAGAAAATAATTGGTACTTTATTTCATTATTTTTTTAAAGATTTATTTATTAATTCATTTTTAGAGAGAGGGGAAGGGAGGGAGAAAGAGAGGGAGAGAAACATCAGTGTGTGGTTGCCTCTCGCACGCCCTCAACTGGGGACTGGCCTACAACCCAGGCATGTGCCCTGACTGGGAATCAAACTGGCGACCCTTTGGTTTGCAGGCTGGCGCTCGGTCCACTGAGCCACACCAGCCAGGGCTGATTTACTTAAAGTAACACATTCATTGACCCTATTGATTTTTGTGGTTGTTGCATCTACAACTTCAGTAAAACTTTCCCTTATTTGATTTTCTGCTGTAGTTCAAGAATGCTAATGCAGTCATAGAATATGAGAAAATAGCAGAAACGGATTTTGAGAAGCGGGATTTTCGGAAGGTAAAGTACAACTATGAAGAAGTCTCATCTACCCTTTCTCACAAAGTCCTGTGTGTGTGTGATGTGTGTGATAAGTCGTAGAAGTGTGGTACAGAAGATCTAGAATAGTGTATTTAATTCGACTTTTACTTTTTTTTTTAAGACTATAATTTTTTTTAGAACAGTTTTAGGGTTACAGCAAAATTGAGAAGAAGGTACAGAGATTTCCCTGCCCCCACTCAAGCACAGGCTACCCCATTGTCAGCATCCCCCACGGAAGGTACATTTGTTACAACCAGGTCTTCGGCAATTCTGAATAAAGCTTCTGTGAACATCCATGTATAGATTTTCACGTGGCCATTTTTCAGCTCCTTTGAGTAAATCCCAAGTGTGATTGCTGGATTGTATGGTGAGAGTATATTTAGGTTTACAAGAAACTGCCAAAATGTCTTGCAAGTGGCTGCGCCATTTTGCATTCCCGCCGGCAGCGAATGCAAGTTCCAGTGACTCTACACCATCACCAGCATTTAAAGTTGTTTTTTATTAAGTTGGCTTTTTTGTTAATTAAATTTGGCTTTATGATGAAAGCAAAACGAGTTTGTTACTCAAGTTTCTTCCTGCTTTTGATATAAGATAGTGGCCTAAAAGTGTGCTTTTAGGAAAAAAAAAATAGAAAAAGCCAGTTGGAATTAAATATGGGTTGTTTTTGTTTGTTTGTTTGTTTTTTAAGATTTTATTTTATTTTTAGACAGATTTAAAGACTGTTAAGACAGACTGTTAAGGTCTTTTATTTGGTAATGAATGTACCTGGTTAGCTTATGGAGAGGCCTAGCATTAACTTATTGGCATCCCTCTTCTGTGATTGGTTTGAATAACCACAGTGTCCTTGTAGTATGATTCATAAGCGTTTTTTTTGTTTTGTTTTGTTTTGTGTGTGTATATTTGGAAAGTGATTCTACCTCTTGTCGTGTTTTCTGAGGTTTACATAGGCAAAAGCTTTGTCTTGAAAGGCCATCTTTGGGTTTCTTTTCTCTTTCGCTCACTCTGGAGCCAGAGTCCCCAGTTTGTGACAGAATCCTGTTTGTGACATCCCAGCCCCCCCACTGTAGCTCATGGTGATGTCATAAATGAAGAATTATGATCCTGGCGGGGGAAACAGATGAAGTTGGAAGAAACAAAGATCTTCTTTGCTTGCAGCTGTCCATAGTCATGGGGAGGTGGGGGTGGGAAGTGAAGCACTGAGCCTCTGACACTCCCCACGACGACCAAACCATCTCCATACAGAATATGCTCGAAAGGCAGCAGGGTGTGGCTGCTGAAACCTTGACTGCTCCCTACCTCCCACCCTCATTCTTTTCCCATTTAAGGGGTAGGGGGGAATTAGCCCCATGACTCCACCCTACATCATACCTAAGTTTTCTTATTGTCCTTAGAGCTTCCAGGAGAGCACCCTGTGCCGTTGAAGGAGAGGCATCCCTGCCACTGCTCTGTTAGCGCTCCAGAAAGTCTTCCCAGTGAAACAGCTCATGGTGTTTACCTGCTTGCCCAGATTTTTAAATTTAATTTTCAGAGGGGTGCTTTTTGTGGTTCAAAAGCTAGCAAGTGTAAACATGGGTTTTTTTGTTTTTTGGGGGTTTTTTGCATGAAAGGTAATATGCTCAACATAGTTTTCTACGTTTTCATTTAATAGACCTTGAAAGTCTTTCTATATTAGTACCTGGAGTTTAACTTTCTTCGGTGTTAGAGCCACATCGTATCCCATTATATGAAGGTCTACATTATCTGACCAGTCTCTTGTTCATGGAATTTGAGTTATCTCTGAGTTTCCAGACTTCACCTCTTCCTGAACCCTATGGCCAAATTCTTAGAGGGAATGGGCATCCCTTAACTCCATATTTCTCCTTTGGGTCAGTTAATCTTGGAGAATGTGATTTAGCAAGGATCTTCCAGGAATAGCAGTAAACCGAAAATGGTAGCTCAGAGAACAGACTTCCGAAAAGAAAAACTGGAAATCTGGAGAACCTTTACGAAGCCGAGTGAGCTAATCCCAACTCTGTGTGTGTGTGAGAGAGAGAGAGGCGTACCTGGCTTGTGTTTGGGCAGCCCCGTGCTGGGCCTAGCAACCTGATATCGTTTAGAACCATTTAAAATGAGCTGTTTTATTGGTGTGTTTCTGTACTAAAACAAAAGTGGAAGAGTAGCCACGAGGATACTCAGGTGTGAGGCACATGGCACGGGAAGGAGAGAACGGTGAGCAGTTTCAGTAACATAGGGGGCAGCGATTCCATGCCAGGTTATTTTTGCTACTTCTTGTCTTACCAGGCTAAGCATGATGAATTATGCAAAATAGCAACTAACAGTTTCTACACTAGAGGAATGAGTTTTGATCATAGTCATTACGGATATGATTTACTCTGGAGGCAACTTAGCATGGCGATTAAGGTTATGGACTCTGTAGTTTTAGTGTCTAAGATTCAGTCCTGTTTCTGTTGCCTACTAGCTTTGGTGGCCTTGAACAGGTTATATAATCCCAATGCTTTAGTATTCTCATCAGTAAAATAAGAGTAGTAATGCTACCTACCTTATAAAACTGTGTGAGCATCAAATGAGCTAATATAGAAAATACTGGTAAATGCTGTCGTCGTTATCATTTGGGTCAACTGCTCTCCTTGTTTCAGTGGTTTAGTCACATGAATTAGATATGTTCTTAAACTCTGATATTACTCTCCTTTGACTCAATTACCTGTGACCAGACTAAAATGAAGACGCTTCTGGAGTCCAGGATGCAGAACCTTATTTGTTTTCTTCTTCCCTGTAGGTAGTTTTCTGCATGGATCGTGCCCTAGAATTTGCCCCTGCTTGCCATCGCTTCAAAATTCTCAAAGCAGAATGTTTAGCAATGCTGGGTCGTTATCCAGAAGCACAGTCTGTGGCCAGGTATGAAGTCAGGCCCATTCTGCATTGAAAAATCAGATTCCACTGGACGGGTACCTTCTGGCAGCTGTCTATTGCAGTAGCTACCAAACGTCCCATTGGTAGACCAGCTAGGGCCAGCTGGACCTACCTGGGACTGAAAGCCAAAGATTAGGCTAAATCTGAAAACTCATAGGGATTATAGGAGTATAGTAGGTACTTCGGCTATATGCGAAAGAACAGATGTATAAATTTGTTTGGTTTTTATTTTTAAAATGCCCTTTTCTGTCTACTCCAGGGGTTTGCAAACTCCGTAAAGGGCCTTATAGTAAGTAAGTTTCTTTCTTTTTTTTTTTTTTTTAAGACTTTATTTAGAGAGAAGGGAAGAGAGGAACAGAAACATCGACCGGTTGCCTCTCTCACACCCCCAACCAGCTACCTGGCCTGCAACTTAGGCGTGTGCCCTGACCGGGATTGGAACTGGCAACCTTTTGATTTAGGGGATGGCACCCAACCCGCTGAGCCACATCAGTTGGGACAAATATCTTAAACTTTGCAGGCTAGGTGGTTTCTGTTGCATCTGTTCAACTCTGCCACTGTAGCGCAAAATTAGCCTTAGGTAATAGGTAAACAAATGATGTGGCTTGTTTTCAGTCAAAGTTTGTATACAAAAATTGGTGACAGACAGGATTTGGCCCTATGGGCACTAGTCTGCCAACCTGTTCTAATTAAGATTGTGAGACATAAGAGGTGTATTAAAGTAAATGTAGGTGGTTTGCTTGGGAAAAATTGTTGGGAATCGGTCTACCTTTGGATAGACACGTGGTCAAGAAAAAACCCTCACAAATGATAGTAATGGTGGGGAGATACAAACCACAGCTAAATGTGCCTTCTTTCTGCCTGTTGCAGTGACATTTTACGAATGGATTCCACCAATGCAGATGCTCTGTATGTGCGAGGCCTTTGCCTTTATTATGAAGATTGCATTGAGAAGGCGGTTCAGTTTTTTGTACAAGCTCTCAGGATGGCTCCTGACCATGAGAAGGCCTGTGTCGCTTGCAGAGTAAGTTGTAGGCACCAGATCTCTATGGGAAAGAAAACTTCCTTTTTGAGCCTTTAGGAGAGTTGGAATGGAAGGTTTTAGAATCATAGGAATGTGGTAGCCCCTCTCTCCGCCTTGCCAGGATGCGTGGTCCTTTTAGTAGAAATGATTTCAGGGGAGCGTTTGAGATCTTGCTCCCCAGCATATGTCGTCAGCTTGGCTCAGATATGCTCTTAGGAAATTTCTCCGTATAAAAAAACAAAACAGATTTCAAGACTATTTTATCTTGCCCAAAAGTAAGTGTGATTAGATAGGTCAGATTCTTTTAATATCTAAGCGCTTTTTTCTTTTCTTCCCTCAGTGAAGAAAAGGTAACGCTTGTCCTGGGGAGTGGAAGGGACCCTGGGACACACAGGTCTCCTTAGTTTTCTTTTGTAAATCTTGGTTTCCTCTGCCCACCCTACAGAAAAGCACAGGGGAGAATAAATAGCCCAAGGGACAGAGTGGAGTGGGACGGGGGTCCGTGCGACTCTAAGCTGCTAGGACCAAGAAATTGCCAGCAGACCCTTGCCTCTCTGTGCAGTGGTCTGCGGCTTTCTGGATGTGAACTGACTCCCCTGCCTCTCTCTGTAGAATGCGAAAGCACTGAAAGCAAAGAAAGAAGATGGAAATAAAGCCTTTAAAGAAGGAAATTACAAGCTAGCGTATGAACTGTACACAGAAGCCCTGGGGATAGACCCCAACAATATAAAAACAAATGCTAAACTCTACTGTAATCGGGGTACGGTTAATTCCAAGGTAAGTACTCGGTTTGGGTCTCGGGGCCTATGGAGATATTTTTAAGGGACATTGGAGAAGTCTTGGGAAATCCGCCCAATGAGGGGAAACCAGAGGACAGGAGGAAAAGCTGTTTGATTTATATCTCAGCTCATTAAGAACTTCCTTCAGAGAGGGAAACTTTGATCTTTTCTCTGGAACTAGGGGCACTTGGGGGACGATATGGAAGGATTATCCCACCTGTTCTTCCTCAAGGTCTTTTTCTCCCCCAGAGAATGACTAGAGCTTTAGGCTAATTTTTTAAGCAGCTATTATTGCTTCTTTTGGCCTAAGCAAGTGGTTCTTTTTTAGGAGTAATGTGGAGGAAAGGAGAGGATGGGTCAGGCTTAGGGTTTTCCCTTCAGCATAACTGATTGTCACCAGGCTCAGCCTGAGCGTCCCTGTGGTCCTACACGCCGCAGGGGACGAGGGTAGGCTCCTTGCGTGTTTCCAGCAGGTAAAAATCCCAGCATTTCCGATCTCTCTAGTTGGCCTCCAGAAGGACAGAGGGCAGGAACCACCCTTGCTATTCCCACGCCTTGGTTGGGCACCAACCCGGAGTAGTAGAAGTGATTTTATCCTTACAGATAAGTGCGCCTGGCTTCCATTACCTTACAAAAAGAAACCAATTTTGAATTTGGTGTCCTTGGCCCACTGAGATACAGGCTTTCCCGCTGACCAAGAACAAGTGTGACAGGGAGCCAGCGTGACGGTCCTCTTAGAATTTTGAAGCCACGCTCACAGCCTCTGGGCCCCTCAGTCAGCGCCACGTGAAGTGTGACTGCTCTCTCTCTCCTGAAGCTTAGGAGACTAGATGACGCAATAGAAGACTGCACGAGTGCAGTGAGGCTCGACGACACTTACATAAAAGCCTACTTGAGGAGAGCCCAGTGGTGAGTGCCTCTGCGGCTGGGGGGCTGGTGGGGGGGCGGGCGCTGCTGCCGGCCTGCCAGGGGACGTGCGTTATGGATGATGGCGCAGACCCGGGGATGTCGTAAGGTCATTTGGTCCTTCCCCCTGCCTCTAGGTGGGATTGTTCCAGCCCTAGACTCTCTTTATAGACCTCCAGCGGAGGAGATTGCACAGCTCCCTCAGGCTCCCATGCCTGTGTCTTACGCCCCTCACGGTCAGTAAGTTTCCTCTGATGCCTGACCCAAATGCCTTTTGTTAAAGTTTAAGTCCATTTCCTTTGGAGATTGTTTGTGTTGTACACTTTTGCTCTAACTTGGCACAGTGCTTGGCACAAAGTAAGTGTTCACTCGATAAATGTGGTGTTGAATGAATGTATGGCGCTTGGAAGAAGAAGAATCTTGGAGACAGTTGAGAGTCTTATTTAGCCTGTTTGTTCTGGGTCTAGGGAAGGCAGTCTGAAAGTTAAAAGGGATTTAATCTAGCTCAGCTTCCCAGCGGTATAAGGAACCCCGTTTGGAAACACCTGTCTGACTAGGTGATTTCGAGGCCAGAATATGCCTGCCTCTCGGGCCCAGACTTGCTTTCAGAGCCGGCGCACTCCCCAGCCTGCTTGTTCGCCTTCCTCCTGGACCCATCAGAGGCTTCTCCTCACAGGAACATTAGCCAAGAACCAGGAGAGGCCCCGTTCAAAAACCAGACTTCTTTCTGATTCCCTCCCAGGCAGAGAAGAACTGCCCATCCTTAAAGTATCTAAATGGAGGTCCTCGTCGTTGCGCATCAATCCTCCATACCCATTCCATCCCTCGTTACGAAACGTTTTATCGAAAGAACAGGCGCTGTAGTGATGTCTGAAGAAGCGGTAGTTCTTTAAGAGCCCAAGTCTCATCAGTGGTGCAGAATGTGGCCTACCTCCTATTTAGTTTTCCCAAAATTAGCCACATTTTTTAAAAATAGGAAAACTGCTACTGTGTGGTAGGGGTTTTGTTTGTTTTTGTGAATTTCTGTGACTAAGTCTGTCAAAAACAGAAACACGCACAGAATTATAGATTCTGTGAGACCAGCTGCCGGTTATCTCACCTTTACAGACCATGGGCAGACAAATATGAAAGTTTTGGAAGATAAGAGTACCCTTTGACCCAGCTAAATACTTAATTTTAACAGATGCAAAATATCATATACATGTTTACTACAGTTTTATCTGTGATGATAGCAAAAAAAGAGAATCACCTATATGCCTAGAGACATGATACTATGTCGTTTTTGGAATATTTTGCAATGGTGTAAGAACAGAACAATTTGTTTTTTAATTGAGTTTAGTGAGAGAGAGAGGAAAGGAGAAAGAAACATCAATTTGTTTTTCTACTTAGTTATGTGTTCATTGGTTGATTCTTGTTTGTCCCCTGACCGGGGATCGAACCCCCAGTCTTGGTGCATTAGGACAACACTCAAACCAACTGACCTACCTGGCCATGGCCAGAACATGCTTGATTTGTTAGGAGGGGGATGGAATGGAGGATTTTTTTTTCTTTTTTCTTTTTTTCTTTTAATAAATATTTTTTAAAGATTTTATTTATTTATTTTTAGAGAGCAGGGAAAGGAGAGAGAAATAGGGAGGGAAACATCAATGTACGGTGGTAGCCTCTCGCACACCCCCTACTAGGGACCTGGCCCACAATGCCGGCATGTGTCCTGACTGGGAATCAAACCGGCGACCCTTTGGTTCACAGGCTGGTGTTCAGTCCACAGAGCCACACCAGCCAGGGGGGATTATTTTCTTCATATGTGTACAATAAATAAAAATCAGGAGTTGGTTCGATCAGACATCTCTTTACCTTTGTGGTAGAGCTGGAACCGTCCTCTGAGAGTGTCTGTCTTTGAGATCCCACCGCAGGGGACAGCATGCACTGTTTGGCACAGGTGGCTGAGAGCCTGGCAGCAGTCCCCTCAAGCAGCTGTGATTAAGAAGAACTGAGATTAGCTCAGTTCAGAGCCTTACCAGAGGCCTCACTATTGCCCCAGTCTGCCTCAACTTACCCCTACAGTTGGGGAGATGTCAGATCTTTGCTGTATCTCCCATCGTGAGCTGGAGTTTCCTATTTTCCCTAAGGCTCTACTTACTTTTCTACTTTTTCTTCCACTTTAGAAGAAAATTTTAAATGTAAGAATGTCTTAGAATTTTTGTTTTTTAAATCCTCACCCAAGTACACTCTTCTTCATTGATTTTTAGAGAGAGGGAGGGAGAGAAACATCGATGTGGGAAAGAGGCATTGATTGGTTGCCCCCCATACTCGCCTGGGCCGGGGATTGCGCTCCCCAGCCTAGGCACGCGCCCCAGCTGGCCGTCAAACCCGCAGCCCTTCGGCTACAGGACGGCGCTCCAACCAACTGAGCCGCACCAGCCAGGGCTCTCCTAGAATTTTTTTAAAAGTGTGAAGTAAAAATGCAAATCACTGTAATATAAGCTTGTTAAGCATGTTACATGTCGGCCCGTTTGCTTGTTTGTTAGATTGCTCTACACCCAGGGCTGTCAGTAAGTTACCAGTTTTCTTTTCCTTTGGTTTATATTATACTTCATCCTATAAATGGGTTCTCTGAGCTCCTAATAGCGTTAGTGCCCTGTGTCCTGAGGCATGGTTTTGTCACCATTTTTTTTAAGGCATAAATCAAGACGTTGACAGAAAGAGGTGCCTCAGGTGTTGGGCTCCTCTTTGGGCGGCCGCATGAGAAACACTCCCTCTGCCCAGCCGCCCAGCCTGGCGGGGCTCGGTGGTGTTTGTGAAGATGGGCAGCGAGGGAGCATGGGGGTTAATTGAGTCTCTGTTGTGCAGCAGCCTGCTGTGCTACAGGGCCGCCTCCCGCTCACCAGCGGGTGTGGTGTCTGTCTCTAGAACCCCTGCCAGTCTGTACAGTTGGTGGGCCAGTCTTGGTGCCAGTGATCTTATCAGGACACGAAAGATGACCCTTTGCTTCTGTGGAAGAAACACTTAAAAGGTCTGGCAGTCAGCCTGTCAAGCTAGAGTCCTCCCATCTGGGGCCAGGGCCCCTCCTTTCTTCTGCGCTATTGAAACGGAAGCAAGCCTGTTGAGTTTAGAGGGTCCTTTTCTGTCTCACCGACACCTCTCAGGTTGATTGGTCTTGATGGAAGCATTTGCCAGCAGCCACTTCTACCCTGATCTTTCTAGTGGCTCACTAATCCCACTTCTGCCCTGGGCTGAAACTGGGCCTGCATGTTAATGGCACCGTAGGTTTCAGAGCTCTTCCGTATCCGTTTATCTCACTTGATAATTTTTCTCATGTGTTTCAATCCCAAGTAATCAAGTACATGCTTTCACATTGCCTTTCCTAAGGCCAGCCAGATGCCTCTCGGTGGCTCTGTGAAATCAGAACAAACTTTCTCCTCTTGGTTGCTTCCTGCTCAGAGCAGAATATCTCTTTGCTGGTTGGGTGCAAGTGGCATGAGACCTATCTCTTCTCTTCTCGAGGAAGTGGTAGTTAACTTTTTCACAGCTGGCAGGAGGACTCCTGTTCCATGAAGCATCTCAACTAAAAGTCTGTGTCTCTTGCTTGAGCCATGCCTCTTCCTCTAGAGTGATACTGAAGGCCATTGGAATTCATGTCACTGTCCTTCCCTGTATTTCCTTCTCAGTTACATGGACACAGAACAGTATGAAGAAGCAGTGCGGGACTATGAAAAAGTGTATCAGACGGAGAAAACAAAAGGTAAAGGCGTTTGGGAGCATGTTTCTCGGGGAACTGTGTGGTCTTACTTGTAGGCCCTAAAGCTGCACACAGGAGTAATTTGATTCGGGAATCAGGGTTGTAGCTGGAGCGTATTTGGTCACCAACCAGGAAGAAATGAACAGAAATCCTGAGTGCAGGGTGAGCCGTGTGTTTTCTGGTCCCAAATACCCCCTTTCACTTTCACTTCCCTTTCTGTGTGATGAGACTGATATGAGGAGCCCGACTATGAGTAGGTTTTTAAAAATCTCTAGTGGGGGAAAAAACACCATAAAGCCCCTGGTGTAGTTAACGAGGCTTTTGACTCCAGGGTGTCAGGGCTGGGACTTGGTAAGGAAGCCAGAATCAGATTTGTCCTTGATGCTAGATGTCTCCCTCTAGAACACAAACAACTCCTTAAAAATGCACAGCTGGAACTGAAGAAGAGTAAGAGGAAAGATTACTACAAGATTCTGGGAGTGGACAAGAATGCCTCCGAGGATGAGATCAAGAAAGCTTATCGGAAACGGGCCTTGATGCATCATCCAGGTAGGGCGGTGGGCGGGGCGGACTCTGTGGGAGGAGCCAGCCAGGAGGGCCACTGCCAGACTCAGTCCAGAATGAACGCCTCAGAGGGGCTCTTCACTGGAAAGAAGGTGGCACTAAGTTCAGTGCCCTCCACATTTTGGGCAGTACCAAATTCTAAAGTCAGACATAAAGCGGTCTTAAACTCTTTTTCTGGAGACTCTGAGACGAGTGGCCTCTACTGTTTCCTTTAGATCGGCACAGTGGAGCCAGTGCCGAAGTTCAGAAGGAGGAGGAGAAAAAGTTCAAGGAAGTTGGAGAAGCTTTCACTATCCTGTCTGATCCCAAGAAAAAGACTCGCTACGACAGTGGACAGGACCTGGATGAGGAGGGCATGAATATGGGTGGTGAGTTGGTTAGGGCAGCCTGGGGTGAATCTGACAGCTGTAGAATTTTAGAATTTTGCCAAAGACACTCCAGAGGGAGAGTCTACGTAATCAGCCAGTGACGTGCAGTGATTTGTAAACTGCACCCTTGATGACCTGTGACATGTGAGGCACCATGTTGGGTGCTTGAAATAACAAAGATGGATCAAACAGGTTCCCTGACCTCCGGGAACCCAATCTAAGTTTGCAAACTTCGGTCCACAGACCAAATCTGACCCCTGATCTAACACACATGGAATCCAGTGGGTGCGGTCAAGTGTAGCAGGTGCCCAGGGTGCAAAATGGGCATCAAGAAGTAAGCAAGAGTAAAGGAAGGCATGGAAGTGCAGAAAAGCAAAGCACCCTTGGGAGCTGCAAGGGGCCCTGTAGGAGGAGAGAGCGCACTCAAGGCGGGCAGTGAGAAGAGCTGAGGCCAGAAAGTAGCCAGGGCGGACCTCCGAAGGCCTTAGGGGCTGGAAGTTCTTTTGTCCCTCACTGCAAAGCGTGTGCTGGTATTTATGTGCATCATAATTCCTGTAAGCCTCACAGACACTGATCCCCCCGAGAGCCTGAGAGTGAAGTAAAGCACAGAGGCAGAAGAGGCCTTGGACTGTGCTCACTTCTCAGAGCACTGTCTCTAATGCCGACAGCCCCTTCTCCGCCACTAAGAAAACCTGTTGCAATTTAAAATAAGTTGATGATATGTAATCCTGATCTCGTCTCCAGTTCAGAGAGAGAAAGAAGAAGAGAATTTTTAAAAACCTAGGATTACCGGTAGTAAGTAAACGTTACTCTGCCCAGCAGTTGAGAAGAGCTATAATTCAATAGCTACTGAAGAGTTTGTAGGGGAGCTGTTGTAGGGGAGCTGTGGACCACATTTAGGCTCTGGAAGTACCTTTGTGATGGCAGCAAAGAGAGACGGTTTGGGAGGAGATGAGGAGGATAACAATGGAGGGAAGACACAGTAGATAGGACAGGGCTGGAGGACACAGCTGGAAGATGGTGGACGCAGCAGGAGTTGGTTGCTGAATGTGTTGGGAAAAGGAAAGAATGAAGTTGAGAGTGGCTTTGGGATAGCAGACTCATTGGGGCCATTCACAGAGTGAGGGGACCCAGGAAGATCAACAGATGTGCTGGCACTGTGTCACCTTGGGACCCAGTGCACCTGTGGGATCCACTGGCGGAGATAAATCTTTCTGTGCAGCTTAGGAAGTCAGGCAGGGGTCCGGAACAGTAGGCCTGCTACGGCCTAATGACAAGGGCACAGTGGTAAAGTCAGACAGAAGCTGGAATTTTCAGTTATTTTGCTTTTACTGTCCATGTGATCTTGGGCAAATTATTTGAACTCCCTACTTATGCTTCATTGAGTGTAAATTGGTAATAATATTCTGACTAGCTGCTAGTAGGATTGAATGATGCCATCTATGCAAAGCACCCAGAGCCATGATTAGCACCTAAGTAGGTGCTTTAAGAGAACCACGTTTCCTGGTATACAGTTTAGACAGCATAGAATCAAACAGACACAATAAATCATAGGTCTCATATTCTTGGTAGTGTATAAGTGATAAAGTCGAACCTTTTCGTAGCAGCCCCAGCATGATAGGGAGACAGGCTGGGGAAAGCCTGTATCAGCAAGTGCAGTTGGCATTCCCACTTGTGGAGTAGAGGGGGGCCAGCCTAGTAGGCTGAGGCAAAGAACACTTTCCTTTGGGACCGCATTTGGGAAGAGAAGGGAACATAGCCCAGGAATGGGATCAAGTGGTAAGACTTGCATAAGGTGGGGCACATTTGCTCACCTCTAGTCTGTGATGTTTTGGGGAACAGAGGGAAGTGATACTATCTGGGAACGCTTTGGAGACCCATTCTGTGTGATGACAAGTTCCTTTTCACTTTCACGTTTTTCACCTTTTTCTTCTTTCCCTCTTTCTCACCTCACTCCACAGATTTTGATGCAAACAATATCTTCAAGGCATTCTTCGGTGGTCCTGGGGGCTTCAGCTTTGAAGGTGAGTGTGCCCGCTGTTCTTGGGAGTTCCTAGATCACAAGTTGACAGTGACCCCCTAGTTAGGCAGCTCCTTGAGAGTCAGGGGGGCTCAGGCGTGGAAGCCACCAAATTCTCGTCTAGTAGGGCCTCTGTCCACTTAGGTGTTGCTGAGGATGGCAGAAGGGAGTTTCCTGGGCACGCCTCGCCTTGGGACCCCTGTTACCATGCCTCCACTGGGTGCGGGAGGCGTCGCTAAGCTGCCTATTGCCAGGGCTTGGCTGCGCGAGGGAAGGTGTGAGAAGCTACACACACACAACATACTGGTGTGCTCCCTTACGCCCCAGGGGCCCAGGTTGTTTGATACCCTTAGAGCTTTTTCCTTGACTTTGAAGCAGCCCGTGGAGACTTTTCCGTAATCAGACAGATGATCTTTCCTAGAAAGCCCAGATTCAGCTAACGTGCCCTTCTCTCCCCTACAGCATCTGGTCCAGGGAATTTCTTTTTTCAGTTTGGCTAATGAAAGACAATCATCCAGAACCCAGAAAATGCAGACTTGCTCAATTTAACCTTGAATGTGGACACAATTCACCTCCTCCCTCATGTCTCCGTGTACTTAGAGCAGTTTCGTTTTCTCAGTGGGACGCCCTGTGTCTCTGAGTGGGGTGAAGGAAGGGCGCCAGCGCCGAAGACTGCGGGGAGGGAAGGGCGGTGGGGGGTCGACAGGGAGGCAGCTTGTGAATTTTTGTTTTACTGTTTAACTTTATTAAAAAAGAAAAAAAATTAAGAGAATAAAATGTTTTGACCCTTTCTGGCACTTTGCTGTGGCAACTACTTTGTCGGTGGGCCAGAGCTGAGCCCCCGGCACAGAACCGATGCCAACAAGGACTTGGGGCTCAGCGGGCTGCCCCGCAGGGCTGGGGGCACCCAAAGGCTGGTGGCCGGTGGGGTGTGCCGGGTGCCTCTCCCAAACCTGTGGGTCATCTACGTGCTGAGCAGGTGCTGCACGTGCTGCTGGGCCCAGTCTGATGTCAGTCACAGGGAACCGAGTTCAGAAAACATGCTTATTTTTTGGTGGGGGCCACCAGAAATCACTAGAAGCCATGTGTCCAGAGCTCGCATAGAGCACGGGTTGGATGCTCAGTGTCAGGCCAGGCTAACCTAGACAGAGGAGGCTGACACAAACTTTCACAGTTCCTGTAGCCAGTGCAGGCTCGAGGGGGAAGGAGACAAGGTCAAAACCCTGCCTCCCTGACTGCCAGAGCCCTTCCCCGTGATACAGGCGGCTCCTGGGCCCAGGGGCCTGGCTGCTGGCATTGGCTCGCACAGTTGGAGACGCCATTCTAAGCAAATGCCCTTGCCCCTTCGGTGGTTCCCCGTTCCACATGGGAGCAAGTTGGGGACGGAGGCAGCGGCCGTATGTCATGCTGGTGAGGTCACGCGTAGTGTTTGTGGGGAGGAATCTTTTAGGGATTTCTAGGCAGACACTAGAGGCTTTGTCTGAAACTCAGGTTTTTGGTGCTTTGGTAGTAGATACGGTGAGGTAAAGCCTTGGGCCAAACGGATAATACGATTTCTCTTCCCTCGGAGCCCCTACTTTTCTTTCCAGCCTTCCCCTTTTGTTGCCAGGACTGTGGTGAAGTGGTGACTGATTTAGGCTTAGGAAGTTCCCTGTGTAGCCATTCAAGCCCCTGTTGGCTGAAGAGACCCTGAATGTTAGGCCTTCCCTTGGATTTGAAGCAGCACTGACCGGAGGGTGGCCTTCTCTAGAGAACTGGGAAAACCCACACTAGGAGTTTGGGGTCTTGCTTCTCTGGGAAGTCTGATTGGACTGGGCAGGGCACACCTGTGGGCCTCGTGGAGTAGTTAACCGGACGAGAGGCTCTGCGCTCTGCATCCCTCACACCCAGTCAACCCCCACTTTCTGTGTGCATCCGAGACAGCCTCTCTTCTTTCTGCCTCTTCGTGAAAGCCAGCACTGTGCAGCTGCCCAGCCTCGCCACAGCTGTGCCAGCCAGCAGTGGGAGACAGGACCGACGGCCCCAAGCCGTAGGACAAAGCCAGCCCTAACACACCCAGCCCTCGCCCCGGGGAAGATGAGCGGGGCACAGAAGGGTGAGAGACTGCACACGGCTAGGATTAACGTGATTTATTTCAATTATCAGTCTTACAAGCTGCTGAGGTTGGGCAAAGCCAGGACGGTAACTCAAATCCCAAGCACTTTTATCAAGTCACGACCTAATTAGCGAGGCCCTGTTATTGAGCAGAGGGTAGCAGAGGGCACCCCAGGAACCACAGCCTGTGGAGCAGTGTTAAAAACCCCTTCCCAGAGGCTCCAGGTGGGGCTTAGCCCTTACCAGTCAGGAGTCCACTCCATTGGCTCTTAGTGCCCACCAGCCCCCTGCAGAGGAGGCACTGAGGCCTCCAGGGGCACCAAGGAGGCAAGATGGGCTGGGCAGACTGCAAGACTGGGGCGTCCCCAACCAAGCACTGTCTCTGGCCTCGATCTCCCATCCATACAACAGCCACACCGCTGGAAAGGACGGCCACCCCGTCCCCTTCCTGGGGCGAAGCCAGCGGCCAGCCTGGGTCGCGGCTGCCGCTTATAGTTGTTTTCTTCCCTAGTTATCAAACTGTTACCTAGTTACAGCGTGAAGAAAGAAGGGACAGGCACTTAGGACCCAACGTGGGAGGCAAACCCCGTTTTCTACCCTGGTGAATGGCCCCAGCCTCCTGGGGCCACACTGATTAAGAAATGGGGCCAAAGCCCAGGGACCCTCCCCCTCACATCCACCTCCACTAGCAGCTTCCGCAGCCTAGGGACATGTAGCCTGAGGTCCCTCCCCCACTAGCCAGGCCCGGGCAGAGCACTGACCTGGGCTGGGGCAAAAGTAACTGAAAGCAGGGCTCAGGGCTGTGGCTGCGCTCCGGCCTTACAGCTTTGGTCCGGGTCCCTGAATGGTACCTGCCCTCACCCCTTTGTGCTGAGAGTCTGAGTGTTAGACGGGAAGAGGGTAGACAGAAAAAGGACAGTTATTTTACAAGTTTTTAAAAAGTTACAGGAAGGTTAACTGAGTAAAAAAAACCCTTAAAGATCAAGCAGAGGGCATGCTTCCCTCTCAACCCCCTTTCCTTCATAAGAGCCGGGGGCCCGTGAAGGGTGGTGAGAACACTCAGTTGATGGTGCAGGACTGAAAGGCACCCCCCTTGCGACTGCCATGTGTGGGCACAGGCTTCCCCTTCCCATAGTAGCCCGTGAAGATGGCCCTGACCTTCAGCTTCTTAGCCAGGTTCAGCATCCAGCGCCCATTGCCCAGGGAGAGGAGCTTGCCCCGGGTCAGCTCGCCCACCTCCTCTGCTCGGCTGCCCCCCTTCTCCTGCCGTACAATCTCCAGGAGGTCAATGCCCGTCTGCACTGCCTCCACTTCATCCGCGCAGCCCAGGGTGATGTGAGCACGGCTCCCCCGGGGCAGGCTGTCGGAGGGAGACAGCTTGTCCACGTCGTTCGGCCACAGCGGCAGCTCCTGCTCACTGAGCTCCACCTGGGCTCCTGTCGTCTTGGGCGTGACAAAGAGGGCACAGATGGTGAGCGTGAAGGCCTTGGCGTAAGACTTCTTCACCACCTGCGGGGAGAGAGCGAGGACCACACTGGAGGTGGAGGCCTCCGGAGGACAGCTGCGAAGGCTGTGTCTAACAGGTGAGCACAACCAAGCGGAGCCCTTTGATGAAGGCCCGGCGCCCACAAACCTGCGTAACACAGTTTGTGTGGTGTTGGGGGTGTCTTTCCACGGACTGTTGGCCGATGTGAAAAAGCCAAGGTGTCAGAGAGGGAAGGGTTAAAAGCCAGACTTCTGAGTACAGAATCTGGCCCCCACCCCCACTAGCTACAGGGCAGTGAGCAGGCTGCTGAACCTCTCCACGTGGACTTCCTCACCTGTAAGGTGGGGATGACACTAGAACTACCCGTGTGAGGACGACAGGAGCGACTGGGCGAAGAGCGTAGAACAGTGCTGGGCACATAACAAGTACTACTGTCATTACTACTCAGCTCCCCACAGTAATTGGCACACGCCCCAGTAGCCAGGGTGAAGTGAGAAATAAATGCCTTTGAGCAAAATCTCTGTGCACCTGGGCTTACCTCTCACTGGACATCTGGTTCTATCTGATTTCGCTGAGAAAGCCCGTCTCGTCCATCTGACCACACAAGTTCTGTTTTTGCACACAACTTGGTCCCAACGGTGTCTAGCATATAAAAGATGCTTAATGCCCATTGCTGAATGAATGGGTGGTCCGAGATGGTAGGGGAAAGTGTTAAGCACCGACTCATGCAGCGGTGCTGAGTGCTAGGCACACGGGGCTGAACCAAAGTAAAAGGCCCTTGCCCTTGGGGAGCTTCCATGAGTAGGAAACCACTGACCACACAACTACATGGCTCCACTAGCCTGGGCAGGGAAGTGGGCGGAGGATCAAGGAAGGCTTGGTGCTGAGAAGCGACCTGAAGGAGGCTAGAGACAGCCATGTCCATCAGGCAACAGATCGCCGTGTCAGGGGCTGTGGGTGAGGATACCAGCTGTGAGGTGAGGAAGGAGAACTGGCACCCCTAAGCCAGTCAGTCTCACTGTCCCTGGACACTCCCTACTCTGGGGCAAGGCCAAGGGTGCCACGCTCCACGGGACAAGAGACTCCTAGCCTCTGGGACCAAATGCAGGCTTTCAGAGGCCAGAGCCGGAGCCTGCCCCCAACTGGCACTCTCTGTGGCTCTACAGAAGAGCCGGCACTGGTGCACGGACCCCAGAGAGGACGCCTGAGGTCTGTAACTCAGCCATCCAGAAGGGAGAGCCGGAGCAGGGGGTGTCATTTTTCTTGAGCTGCCATCTGGTTTCAGGACCCCGCCTTACACCGCTGCCCACTTCCAGAAGCCTGCCCCTCCCCCACCTCCAGTGACACCGCCAGTGTCCCTGGGGAGCACTCACGTCCTGCTGGGCGTATTCCTCTGCCCCGGCAGCCTTCCCGTAGTCACAGAACTTGGTTGTGCAGTGCAGCATGCCCGGGGGTCTCCTCCCAAAGTAGGTGACCAGGTCAATCTTCTCCCTGGGCTCATCCCCAGAGGTAACTGGAGGGAGAGAGTGGGGTCATTAGGGCAAAGCAGGCGCATCCCAACATCTAGCACCAAGGCCACCGAGGCCCAGGGTAGAAAAAGCAAACATTAAGCACACATTCTGGAGCAATCCACTGTAATTCATTTATTCATTAGTTGATCAAACAAATAGCACCTCCAGAGCTATAAAAAGATGCTTAAATTCCCCAGGGCTTTACGTTTTGTAGGTTTGTACGTCTCTTCCTGAATGCTAAGGCGCTTACAGCCCAGAGGTGGGCAAGAGAAGCCCAAGAAATGAGATTTGCCAGCATCACATCTACAGGGTGGAGCCCCAAGTAGCGAGAAGGCGGGGAGAAAGGAAAAAAGATGGTTAGGAACTCTGTGACACCACAGGAGCCAAAAAGAGCATCCCGTCCCACTTAAAAGCCATTTGACGGGGGTCGTGATTGACCCTCACCTGTCAATGAAGTCCAACAACCTGGGTGACCATACTCCCCAGGTTTCCCACAAACGCCCCGGCTGACCAGTCACAGCACCTATATTCAGTGGGCTAAGTTCCCTGGTGGCCACACTACACTGTGCACCTTGCGGTCTTGTCTGATGTGTGAGGGCCTATACAAGGCCTGGGATACAGTGGGTCTTGGGATATAATGGGATGACACTACGTGGCTCAGTGGCTCGTAAACATAAAGAGGTTTGGAGTATCTGTGATTTCAGTTTCCAGGCTCCAGGCCGTGGGACTAGCTTAGAAGTCACTGGGTTTTTCCCATTCATCTCCAGAATCCACTACCCACAAGGACATCCCTCACTGTCCACGGCGGAAGCCTCTGAGAGCAGACCGTACTCTGGGCCCGGTACATTTTTCTCCTGCTGTATCTGGGCAGAAAAGGATTCCCGTTTATAAGGGTAAAAAGCAGCTTCCGAGGCGGTCGCTGTCCAGGGCAGAGCCACCAGCCCCAACCAGGAGCTCTGCCTCCAGGATGCTCTTCTCAAGCTATTCGCAGGTTCGGTACGCAAACACTGCAGGCTCCGCCTGTCTCTGGTTTCCCAGCGTTTAAGCTTAGGAGAGGCGCAGAGTTCTCTGGAAACACAGGCACGGATTGCCTGCCTCTGGGCAACACAAATACTGGCGGGGTGCGGGCGGGCACCACATTTCAAATATGAAGATAACCTAAAATCTGAGGGAACGAGAATGGATTCAAGGACTCGATGGATTATGGATTAGTGGGTGACATATCCCAACAGTCCACTGCAGGAGGAGGGCCACCAGGGCCTTTCCTTACCCAAACCCGTCCCATCACTGGAGCAAATAGCTCTTGCCCCGAGAGAGGCCTTGGGGAAGCCCCTGCAGGGTGGCCAGAGCCCAGGCCCTCACTGCCGCTTGGGGCAGACCCCACACCCCTTCTGGGCCTATTTTCCCATCTGCAGGACACGGGCGTTTGGACTGGGCGAGAGACTGTTCTTTGAAACATGGGATGCCGTGGGAGGTGCACTGGGTAGCCCAAGGCTTGGGACCCGTCCCCGGCGAAGTTGCAATAGGCTCAGGTATGTTTATGCAGCACAGGAGTCCATGGAACATGTTATTTTAGAAAAACGGTTCTGTTGCTAAAAATGAGTTTGAAAATTTGGACCAAATTCTTCCTCTAAGGTTAAATAAGATGCTGACATATTTTCTGGTATGACAGTAATTTGTTTTTCCCACCCCTACGACAACGGTCAGTGATCTAGATCCCCCCAGAAGAGGGGAACTGGGCAGAAGGGTGACATGGGAGGGAGGCACCCCTCCCCACATCCTGCTGTGCTCCTACTGCCCAAGGCTACCTCTCTGCCTAGTACTAGGTGAGCCTCCACCCGCTTCCCCACTCACTCCCAGGGCACTGAGGACACCATGGTCCTGTGCACACAGCACAAGAATGAGGCCCACTGCCCCGACCCTGTCCGCCCCGCCACCTACAGTGTCTCAGCTCCTTCTTGAAAGCCTTGTGGTTCCCCAGCTCATCCAGGAAGATCTGGCCAGCTTTTCGGAGGCTCTCGGAACTCTTCTTGGTCAGGAACCAGCCAAAGTAGAGTGGCAGGAAGTCCTTCTCCAGCGCAGGCTTCAGCTTCTTCAGCTCGTCAACCGACAGCGGCCACTGGCTCTTCTCCTTGAGTTGGGCACAGTCCAGCCGCCACGGCGTCTTGGGCTCCACCAGTACCACCTGGTACTGGTACTGGTCGGCTATTTCAAAGAGCTGCTCCAGCCGCTCCCGCTCATGGTTGGTGTCATCCAGCACAAGGATTCGGATGTCCCGGCGGCAGCAGTCAACCAGGTCCTTGTCCAGCCGCTTGTACGCCTCCGAGAAGCCTCCTTGAGCAGGGGTGATCTTGTAAGTGTCAGCAGACACCATCTTGGTGCTGTTATGGTACCTGTCCTTGATGATGCGTGCCAGAGTGGACTTGCCACTCCCTGGCAGGCCGCGAAGGATGAAGAGCGTCTTGCACTCCTGCAGCGTGCCCACCGTCTCCTCATCCTGCAGGAAGGGAAACTGCAGCTCAGGCTTGTCCTTGGCTCCTAAGGATGACATCTTGCGGAAGAAGATCTTGGGCAGGAACGTATGGCTCTTTCGAGAGAAGCCTCTATTCTGTGTGAGGAGAGGAAGCGCAGATATCAGCCGTTCATGCGTGATTACCTTGCTCGCTTGTCTCTGGCCTCATTCTAACCAGGAACCCCTCCCTGCTCGGAGCTCTGGGCCCCTGATTTACAGGTGCCCCGGGTGTAGTGGATTTTCTCTCTTCTCTACCAACTGCTGCTGGTTGCGGAGGGTGAAGAGCACGCTTGTCGGAGCTTTCCTATACTCTCACGTGCTTCTAGTTAGAGCTGTAGCCCCAAGAGTCACCCACAGCTGCCACCTCTAAAGGAAAATGTGTTGGAAGTGCGTGTAGGGAGGGCCTGAGGCAGCGGTTCTGGAGCAGACCCCCTAACTTTTATATTCCCCACACCTACTAAGGATAACCTCTTTGAGGGTAAGCAGCTTATGTCTGGGCACAGCTACAGCTGCCCTGGCTCTGAGCGTGCAGAGGAGGTTGTGGGTGGAGAAGGGTTACTCAGAGACTGCCTCCCTTCCCCCAACAATGGTAGGAACAGATAATACTCTCTTGTCCGGGATGGAGGGGACAATGGTCCCACAGAAGGGCTGGTGGGGGGCAGGGCAGGAGAGCGCTGAACAAAGGGTCTCATTCACCGCGCGTGCCACCTCCTCCTCTGCTCTCGCCCCCTGCCCCCAGTCCTGGTCTTTGTGCCTGCACCAGGACTGGGCCGTACCGGGCACCTGCCTTCAGGGTCTAGCTCTACCCGCCACGCTGCTGCATGTCACAGCACCTCTCTCAGGCACTTGTTTTCCTGCCAGCTAAAAGCCACAACTGACAAGATTTCACCGTACAGTCTCTTTACACCAGCTCCGCCTCCCGCCAGCAGCTCGAGCTGAGCTGGCCCACTGGGCTCGCAGACGAGGCCCCAGGGCAGGGGAAGCGAGGGAGGAGGGCACGCGCCATTCGGTCGGCAGCCCCGGAGTCCCTTCCTCTTCCCGTGGCCGACCCCCGTCCTGCTGGCCTCGCCTCGCCTCGCCTCGCCTCTCCCCTACCTCTGGGATGCACCGAACTGCCAAGAGAGCCTCAACTCAAGCCCGGAAACTCAGGGTGTTATTTGCATGCCACTTCCTCCCGAAAATCCCCTAATGTTCCCGTTCTCCGTTAAGGCGCTACCCCGTGCCCGCCCCGCGCCTCGCCTCCCGGCCTTCCAGCACATGCTCACCATGATATCAGGGGACCGGGCGCCGCCGTCGCCGCCTTCGCAGGCACTAGCTCTCCGGGGCCGCCCGCCTGCGCGGAGGGACACGGAGCCCAGCGATGGTGCGACCCCGTGCCGAGCCTCCTTACATAGCCTGGGGGGCGGAGCGCTCTCAGGCGGGCCCGGCGCCTTCAATTCTGCGCAGGCGCAGCAAATCGAAACTGACCAGGCGCGAAGTGGGCGGGGGGAGTGTCAGTGCTTAGGACCGCCTACGGGAGCGCACACCTGTGGTGCACCTGGGACCAGCCCACGGCGCAGCAGGAAGGGGTGCGGCGTAGGGGATTCTCCGACCTCTTAGTGCTGGGGTTAATAACGAACTCTTTCAAGAGGAACGCAGACACGTTTCCCCGGCCTAGCCCCAAGATAAGGGGACGAGGAAAGAAAGCCGTGTCGTGCAAGTGCAAGGTCGGATCTTTGATATTTCATTCATCATGTGTTTTTGCATTTTTTTTTACAACATTGCATTAAAATACTGATTATCTTGCTTAGTGAGTTGGCGCCCCTGAAATGGAACAGCCGAAATGCCTCACTTGCCTCACCCTTGTCCAGGCCCTGTCCCAGCCTAAATTCAGCCTCAGCCCAAACCTGCTGGGAATTGGGAGTATCAGGACGGCAGTGGCCAAAGGGACAGATAAATAACATTAGTGAAATTCTAATTCATCCTCTGAGGCAGCTGCTCAGCCGCCACTTCCTCTGTGAAGCCACCGAAAGCTTGGGTGGGTTTTGGAGAACATCCTGTGTACCAAATGTTGTGCTAAACACTTATAAAATGCTCACGGCGATCCCTGAGGCGGGTACCCTTTCTACAGAAGAGGGAGGAAACCAGTTTGGGAGCCTAACTGACTGGACCGTATGGGCAGAAGTAGCGACCTCGAACCTGCCCTAGCTCCTACTCCCAAGTTCTTCCTGTTCTTGGGCAGGAAACTTTTTTCTTCCTCTGGGCTCCCAGAGGACAGTTCCCTTATGAGTGCCAGCGTTCGACTTCATTCTGCTTTCAGGGCTTAGGGCTTACAAGGAGGTCTCCTTCGCTGAGTGATGGTTGAGGCTGTCCCACCATTATTTCTTCCGTAGAGCCTCCCACAGTGCGTTGCACAAAGCAGGTGCTCGGCAAGGGCAGTCAATGGTCAGCAGCTGGGCAGACATACCTCTATTCCCAGACCTTTCTCTTTCCGCCCCTCTTTGAGCTGTCCTGGTTCTTAGACCTTACCTGTTTCTCCCCCTCCTAAAAACTCTCCTTAGCACCTTTCTTTTTCTTCCAGAAGGTTCTTGGACAGGGCCTGGGGCCGGAGACCATGCTTCACACCTTGAGCACACGCTCGGTCAGGCCCTGTTTGGGGGCCTCTGTGTTCCTCACCCAGGCAGGGTAAAGTCGGAGTTTGGCTTGGGAAGTGGTACCCCGCGCTAAGTCATTCATTCTCTAAGGCTCTTCTGAGATTGGGTGGGGGTGAGGAGGCAAAATGATAGACTCAGCATTTGTAAGAGTGAAAGACGTATATTTAAAGGGAAAACAGCATCAGAAAGAGGCAGAGGTGACCTGTGGGGCCCAGGCCACATTTTTTTCCTGTTAAAAAATCTCCACTCAAAAGTCTAGTTTAATAAGATCCCCGTGGTCCCTGTGAACACCAGCCTCCTGATCCTAACGCCTACTAACGATTTATTCATCTTTCTCCCTTTTCATCTTTTTCCATTTTTTCAGCATTTTCTGTTTTCATTTCTCCTACTTCTCCCAATTCTATTTTCTCCAGTTCTTCCAGCTCTTGTCTGTCGGCTTCTGAGAGCCTCTCCTCTTGTCCTTCCAATTCCCTTTTGATTAGTTCTTCTGAGAGTTTTTGATCCGGACCTGAAGGCCTCCTGTAAATTTCTCTCGATTCCCTTCTGCTCGCTTCCAGTACTTTCCCGCCTGCTTCTCCTGAACTTACACCTAGCTGTCCGGACAGTCTCTTGGCAACATCTCCCGAGTCTCTCCCCATGGCTCCCAGTTCTCTTCCCCTTGAGGAGCTGGTTTTTTCTACATTTCCCTGCTTATTTTCTTCTTGTTCGCTCACGGAGATGGTCAGAGTGCCTTCGTAATACAAATCCTCTTCTGTCTCTTTCTCACTGTCAGCTTGCTCTCGGTCCCACTGCTTCATCACCTTCTCGGGTTCGTATCTCCCTCTCCTCGTTGTTTCCTTCTCCTTTACCATCTTCGATGTATCATCCAATTCAGCAGCCTCTACTGAAAAACAAGAGGAAGGAGGAGAGAAGGCTAAAAGTTTGTCCATCTCTGGGCCCTGGCGAGCCCCAGCCTGTGGGGGCCTGTGCTTCTCAGAGAAGCGTGCCTTTCAAAAAGGAGAGAAAGGGGCTCATGCGTTACTGGGCTCCAACCCTGTTCTGGGCACCATGTGAGCTGCACGGATTACACCATTCAATCATCAATGCATAGTGTCATGAAAATGTACATGGTGACTGATTCGAGTTTGCGGTCAAGGGACCTGAGATTGACAGAGAGAAATCACATACCGTGATCACACTGCAAATAAATGCAAAGTCAGACTTTGAACCTAGGGCAGCCTGCCCCCACAGCACATTCTCTTTCCCTACAAGAAACAGCATAGGTTCGGGGAAAGGACAGAGGGGTCTTTTCCCCAGCAGCCTCATTCTGCATTTCTCTTTGTCCCCTGGATGCAAATTTCATCATTGGGTGGGAGTTCCCTGTAAAAATATGAGCAGACTGCTAGCAGCAAGTTCAGCTGGAGAGCTGTTTTACAACCAGAGAGATCCTTGCTCCTCGTTCTTTACCAGCTATAGAGAAAAGCCACCAATCTCCACGTGAGTCGCCCCCACATTCTCTTCCTGGAAGCCCCCTCTAAGGTGCCCACCCGGGCTCTCCGTTCACTACCGGAAAAAGGCTGCCATTTGGTGGTGAAGACTATGCAATGCTGCCACCTGCTGTTCTGGGAGGGAAGTGCCCAGCAGCTGCCACTGGCCACTGGGCATTTGCCGAGAGTTCTCCGGAGCACACCTTCCCCAGCACATGGCCTGCCAATCGGCATGTGAGGGAAGATGCCATTTCCTAGCTGTGTCCCTTCACATCTGTTGCCCTTGTGGCTTTTGACAGCAGGTCCCAGGTCATGTGGGGCAGAGGAAGAGCCTCTCTCTGAGAGGATCCAGCCACCATGTGACAGGCACTGGTTAATAAAGGGCTGTTCTGGCGCACACAGACTCCACGCCCAGATTCCCACCACCATGCCCAGGTCAGAGAGGGCTTCGGCCTCGGTGCCTGGAGGCAGCTCTGTCCTCTCGGCTGCAGGGACCTGCATAGCTGCGATATGGCTGGGGCACCGCAGAAGGGCTTACAGAGGCCGCCTGGTCAGCAGGAAGAGCGTGGAACCATGGAAAAGGC
The DNA here is from genome assembly GCA_004026545.1 of Mormoops blainvillei. Taxonomy (NCBI): domain Eukaryota; kingdom Metazoa; phylum Chordata; class Mammalia; order Chiroptera; family Mormoopidae; genus Mormoops; species Mormoops blainvillei. The sequence continues at coordinate 74 of PVJD01009099.1, read as the reverse complement.
CTGGCCTCTAGAGCCAGGCTGCCCCAGACAGAAAACCACTGTGGGACTTCAGCCCCTCTGCCTCTGTGTCACCC